>VXBL01000835.1:1398073-1434266 GCA_013400195.1 Aramus guarauna | reverse complement strand
TTTTTTTTTTTTAAGAAAATAGATTTTTTAAAAATTTTCTTGTGAAACACAAGCTGATTTATCTCAACATGTGTTTCCATGCTGGTAATTTTTGGCTGCTTCCAAACCCATGTATCTATTATTTTGTGTACAAAGCAAATATCATGGTAGCGATTCTGCAGCTCTGCCTGAGTCTTCTCAGCAATGCCTGGAGATTTCCCTCTTCACAGACTGCTTACCAGATGCAGCCTCATTGTAGCAGCTTCACTCTGTAGTGAAGAAGAGACAAAAATACAATAGAAGGACTATACTGTTGGATGCCTTTGGCGCATCAGGAATGGACTTCATTGCTCTTAAGAAATAGAGATTCCATCAAGGGTGTTTCCCTGTTACTCTTTAACATCCTAATGACATAACTTATGAACAACAACTACAATAAAATAAAATAAAATACAACCAAACCCCACCCAAATCCTCAAACATCAAGCCTGCAAGAGAGTGCTTATTACCAGCATATGTTCTTGTCCTCTGCTTTCCCTTTATTTTTACCAGGTACTTGTTTTTTTTACAAGATCCCTTAGTCCTTCATCATTAATTTTGAGAAGTGGGCAGTGCATATTTCTCATGAGAGAAGACCATTTGGGCAACTTTGTTAAATTTAAAACTTTTTATAAAAGTGTGATTTAATTTTGTTTAAGTACAACGTATCTCTAAAATTCATTAATCTGTAAAGAGGGAAAGACTAGGAAGGAAGTACAAGCAGTCACTGTTTTTGTAAATGTAGAATGCCTTCAGCCCTCCAAGTTTCCATCTGAACAGCCCTATCCAAACTTCCAACTTCCATGCTTCCAACTAAGCTTTGAAACTGGAGCAAAATCAGACACATTGCTTTACTAAGGGAAGTGAACACTACTGTTTTACAAAGCACATTGTATTTTAATTTTGTAAACTATTAGAATAAAATATTGTATAATAAAATCTAATAAAGAAGGAGTCCCACTTTGATTATCACACTTTCAAAGAACTTTATTAACTTACCCCTTTGCAATGCAAGGGAAATATTGTAACCCATTTTATAGGTGAGAAAATTAAGATGTGCTGAACACATCTTGTCACAGTTCTGCAACTGTTTTTCAGAAGCTTGGAGTAAAATACATCCCTATCTAATTCCTACTACCTTCCTCAATTTGTTGGACTAAATTGGCTTTTTTATTTTCTGTGTGGCAGGTTGGTTGGTGTGACTATTTTTTTCTCACTGCTTTTCATTCCTCCTGTGGTAATACTCTATTCATGAAGATATGCATATGCTAGGGAAGGGAAAAAAATGGTTAAACCTTACAAATCTTATTTAAGTGAACTGCATTTGTTTTTGGCAAATTTTTGTCAAAATTTTTCTGATGATGCCCAGGTACTAAAATATTACTGATATGTGAGTAAATAATTTCAAATGAAATGTGTATGTATATATAAGCAAAACCACAAAAAAACCCAAAAAAACCCCTATGCGTATAGCATCTCAGCTCAGAAGCTGACATCTGTTATCTAGCAAATAAATAGAAAATGTGTGAGTCTGCTTTGGTTTCAAAAAATGTTTTACAGTGAAGGAAGATACTACTTTGTTTAGAACCTTTTCTAGTCTCCATTTTCCAGTTGTTTCCAGATTATTACTAAAAATTAACAAAGAACCACAATCAGCATTCAGTCTCGTGGAGCTCTTTTTTTCATAAAATGAAATATTCAGCTAAGCCTGATTGGTACTGACAGGGCATTCAACATTTTTTTTTTTGCTTTGTTCAGGAGCTGGAAAGCGCATTGCCGGGCCTTTCAGAGTGGTGGGGGAAGGCTGGATCCTCAGCTAATGATTATGCACAGAATGTGGCTTTCAGACGCCAGGAAGCAGTTGTGAGATTTCAACCAAGGTAATGTCTTGGGATAAGACAGTGCATTTCACTTCTGATTAACTGTAGGAAAGGCTAATTCATTTGCTGCCTTTCGTATAAAATATTCAGACTCCTGGCTCTCATTGGCAGTTGTATTCTGTATTTATATGCCTAGAACTATTTGGAGAAAGTGAAAGGGATGAAGATAAGAATGCAAATTTCATCATTCTTTAAACCCATGCATTTCAAGCAGGAAGAACATCCTCAGTTCAGAAAATACAATTCCTCTGTGCCAATTTTCAAAAATATCTTGGCACTTCTTTTCTTTCTCCCCCAATGCTGACTTGCCTCACTCTTTCTCAGAGCTGTATGTTCACTAAGAAATGGGAATGGGAAGTTGCACACCTGACTTTATTGTGAGTATGCATTTATGTACAGTTTAGACCCTGGGTGGTGTGGTGACTGTGCTTGTTCCAATGCTGTGAAGGTTACAGGGTGTTCAAGTCAGGCATTAGCCAAATCTTGATTTCAAGTAACTCAGCTGATCATGAAGTAACTCCGCTCTGGTAACTATTGGAAGTAACAGTTCCTCCTCTGATCCTTCAAGGCTGTGCAAAAGGCTAGAAATGGGGTTTTAACTTGCCCAGCTGACTCAATCTACCAGTGAGAGTGTCTCCTAAGGATAACATTTAGCTCTTACTGACAGGCTTGGACTGTGTAAATAAGATCATGCTCTTCATGGCCATCAGTTTTTGGGGCACTACTTTACAAATTTCCCGTGCTTAGGTGCTGATTTGGCCCTGCTTTGCTGCGCACAAAGAGTTTCTGGCAAGTGAGCCAGGTGTCTGCTCTTTGTTCTTTGACAGCCTTGGTGCTGTGTGGCAGAAGCTCTGTCTCTCTTTGGAGGGACCAGAGCAGCAGCTGGGATGCTCAGTGGGTCAGGACACAGCTAGTGGGCATACAGAGCTCATCGCCTCCAAGGGCTGTTTCAGGTCAGGACAAGGTTAGTAGTGACAGGTGCTGTCCAATGGCAGTTTGATGCTTTATGTGAAATGAACTGGTTGCCTTCACCACAGCTTTTAGTAGGCAACATTGTAAATGATATTAATTTGTGCTCTCAAAAGAAGCTTTAGCAGAATGACCAAGCATTTAATTAGCTTTCACAAAGAACTGCTTTCACTTTCCAATGCTTGTATCTGTATCCAGTGCAATGAGATACTGTTAAGTCCTGCATCTCAGAAAGTGTTTCTAATTAGCCACAGTTTAGGAAGCTTGCCTTCTCTTTTTCTGGCACTCTTTATGCTAGGAAAAAATCACATGGATTTCTTGTAAAGAGGCGCATAGTGAGTTTGGTATCACGGAGTTAGACCTGCCTAGTGGCTCGGCTGGTAGGAGGTCTGTGTATGGTTAGATAATGAAATAATGTTTGTTAATTTTGATTGATGAAAGGAACATGATGAAAGAAATATGGAATTTAAAGATAGAGTGTGCATGAAAAAAACAGCAACCACAGCAAAGTTCCTCTGCCCACTTCAACAGTTTGGCCCTTTTAGTTGGCCTGGTATTAAACCATTGTTCACTATGCTATTTATTCCTGTTTAACACCAGGCTAGCTCCTTAGGAAGCCTGCTATCCACAAGTGCTAAATCTGTTAAATAACGGTACCTGGATTTCCCATGCTAAGAGTTGTGAACGCATAGTGATCAAATCTCAACTTTGGCCATATCTTCATTTGATTATATTACAGCAAAATGGAGGCGACTTTACTCTCAAATAAGGAACTTGAAACATGGAGTAAGCAAGCATTAACTTGCTTGGTCACTGGCCTCACACACACACACACACTTATTTAACTGTCTTGACTGTCCTTGGAAAAAACATTCCCACCACCCAGCTGGGGCAGAGGACTTTGAATTCCCTATGCTGAAGTTACCACTTTCAGTTTGAGGGTCATCGTGTCTGGTGACTCCTCTTAAGGGTCACCAGCAGCTTGCCCCATCCCTCTGTCGTCAGTCAGCTTTGATGGGGCCAGAGCAATTACATGCCTATGTCACTGCTCATGCAGATCGCTGGCTGCTGCATCAGGATCACAGAACTGGCTCGTGCAACAGGATGTGAAACACAGCTGCCAGGATACGACGTCTTGCCTTGTTTTCTGTCTTCTCTGCTCTGGGACATGTCAAAAGTTACGTATTCAGTCTTGGCAGCAGGCAGCAATCATAGCTAGATTTTGACAGAACACATCTGCTACCCCCACAAAACTTGAGTTTCACTGTCTTCCATCCTGGTTTTGCTAGGTTACTGCTATAATTAGCAATGCTTTGGAACACTGCATCTACCTAGGATCCTGAACTTGTAGACCAAAAGCTTTCCGGTCCTTTGGAGAAGAGGAGATGGCCACACTGCAGCAGGGGTGCCACTGGGCAGGCTCCTCTGTCTATCAGATGTGTGTATGGAGGACAGGAAAAGAAGGATTCATTTTTGTCTCACACTAAGAAGCAAGGTTGATTATTTCTAGTGCAGCTTTTTGTTACTTCTGCTTTAATTTAGTTTCTGCAGGCTGCTATAGCTCTATTAGTCTCAATGGAGTTTAAAGGTCTAGATGCCTCTCAACTGTACAGTTTTTAAAAGAATCTGTTGGTGAAGAGATTTACAGTCAGAAGAATGAGAGAGTACTGTCTTGTTCTTGGCTAAGCTATACCTGACCTGTGAATCAAGGATTTTAATTTCAAGAGGTGTTTATCATGCATGATTTATGAACATCAGCATCAATTTAGAATATGAAATTCCATCTGCATGGAAGGAAATCTTTACATTTTATTACAAGAACATGAAGTTCTAATACTATTGCTAGTGATTACATTGAATACTGCTCTAGTCATTGTGTGTAGTTGGCTTTGGATAAGAGTGTAATATAATCTGCACTTTTGGGAGATAAAATTTGTATGCAGGCCCCAGGAACAAATGTTAAAATAAAGAGAATTGCCTTTTTTAACAGAGAATAGAAAAGCCAGTATGGAACAATACATATGATTACAAAAAGCTGCTCTTACCGATTGCCTTCTCAAAGGCAATCAGCAAAACTGATGTGGATTGCATAGCTGTATAACACTGTCACCTGAATAGAGGCTGATGTTTTCTTCAGATGCCTGCTACACAGAGAGGGGGCTGAAATGTGGGACTCCTGGCCAGTAGAAATGCCAGTGTATCAGAAAAGGTTGCATTTCAAAAACTACATTTTAAGATTAAGTTTTCTGTCAGAGAAAAATTCCTGAAAGTTTCTGCTCTACCCCATTCCCCACATAAAATGGGAGTGGACTGGTTTCATTCAGTAGGACTCAGCTGGTCCCTGGGTTGGTCCCTAATTTCTGCAGAGGCCGTAGGGTGGCAGTTGCTGTCAGATCTATGACTGTTCTTCAGGAAAACTGGAAATACCGGGAACCCTGGGCTGCCCTGGATTATACGCTCAGCCAGAATCTCCCAGGGTTCCTGTGCTCCCCTGAGGGAGACCAAGCTCTAGTGAGGCTTTCAGTTTTCAAGGGAAGTAGCTTTTGAGAGTGCAGTTCAGATAGGGACTCTTGTAGTTTCCACACTTTCTGCTGAACAGCTACAACTCAGGTATGTGTGGGAAGGAGCAGGGAAGCTGCAGAAGTGCTGATGTTCCCACACCATATGGCAGACCTGCGCAGGTAAGGTAGAGCTTGTGAGGCTGTGTTCCCACACAGGGAGAAAACTTGACCAGATTCCCTCTGAGTCCTGCCTGAGACCTGTTGAAAATTCATCACAACCAGTATGTGTCTGCAAATAGCGCTCTGTCAGCAAATCAGGATTTGCTGATGAAACATTGCTTTGGTGGGAAATGATTGATCAGTTCCTAAGAACAGTTTCTTCGGCAATCTTGATGTTACACTATTGGTGTTTCTGGTTCCAATGATACTTCTCGTAAGGCATGGAAAGTCCCTGAGTGAGCTCTTGGGTTGCAATACACTTAAAGAAAAAAAGAAAAAAGAAAAAAGGTGAGGTGGGGAGAGGACAGAGAGGCAAACACAAAATAGCATCTTGCTGTAGCCCAAGTAAGGACTGTGCCTGGTGCATATGAGAGGCGCTTATAATAAGAAAAACAAGTGTGGCCATCCACAGCTAGCCTTTATGTAACTGCTGAGATTGATGAGACAGGCACTGCTACACTGGCTTTCTGTCTGGCTGCTTATTCCAGCATTCAGGGACTGCCCAAGGAGTAGCCTAGGAGGTATCCTAACAGCCTAGGGCCCTTAATAGTGTTGTTTCTTTTGCTGCAAATGTGCACTTCACGTTCATCCAAAAGCCAGTTGCAGTTCTGTATTGCTTTGTAAGGATTCATATGCATGCTTTTTGACATTCACCTGCAGTCCTGTAGTAAGGTGGTGACTACATTTGAATTTCATAATGCTTTTTGCAATTTGTGGAGGTCTCGGGACCTTTCTGTTTTCCTGGCGCTGAGGCGTGTTGTGGGGTCTGCCTTTCTGTGAACTCGTGTGATGTAACCTCTGGATAGGCTGAATCAGTCTTTTGATGTGGTACTGAGATGACCCTTTCTGAGCTGTTAACCTGGTAGGCCACCCTCTCAGTGGGAAGGGTAGAACTGGTTGCTAGCCTGGAGACAGGGTAGGAGTATTGGGCCAGGATAGACTGAAAGTGAATCTCGAAAGTGGGTTTCATTGTACAGCACAGTGGGTGGTTTGCTTGCCAGGATTTATTCTGGCATCACTAACGCATTAATTGGCCCAAGACACTGAGCATGTGTGGCATTGTGGTGCATAAACATGTAGGTCTCCTGAGGATGGAGTAATCCAGGGTTGGTCTGGATGGAGACTTGCAAATTCCAGAATGTAATGCTCCTTTCTGTGTCTAGTCTGGGAAGTAAGCAGTGACTTTGCTTGGGTTATCTTCAAACATTTTTCCTAGTTTTTAAAGTTATGTGGTTTTATTTGAATTTTATGCAAATTTAGAAGTGATATCATGCATAATTCAGTAATTCACATGTTCTGGTCTGTTTTTTAAACAGCTCACTGCTCATGCAAATTGATCTTTCCCTTGAAGTCTGGTAGGAGCTCTGTTATGAAAATTAGTATTTAGAATTTTTTTTGTTGTTGTTATGTCCACAAGCTTCAAATGTACTTGTTAGTAGGTTGCCTCTTTGTCATCTGTGCCATGCAGAATAGGATAATTCTGCCAAAGCCAGTTGCCAGTCACCAGTCTATAGGGAGGGTGAGAGATCAGGCCTTTCATATTTTATAAAGAATGATATAACATATATTTCAGTAGTAGCCACAGAAAGAATTCCATTTTCATTATTTTAGATAATGTAAATTATACAAAATAAGGGGTGCCTGCAATTATTCAAAATTTCAGATGAGGCTTAAAATAATTTTAATGTACTCAGCACAGATGGAAAATTAGGGCTTGTTCCTCTGCTTTTGAAGTTAATGGATATTTTGTGATTGACTTTTAATGAGAGTAGGATCCAGCCCATAGTTATTAAATTGTAAGCCCTTTGTTGCTTGGTGACAATCAGATAACCTGCATTTGCTTAGCAGAGCAGTTAATCTTGGTGAAAACAAAAAAAACACACCCCAAATATATAGGGTAAGATCAGCTCAGCATACAAATATGATTGTTAGTATAAATGGTCTTCACACAAAAATGGCTACTCACCTTAATGACTTCAGTATTTCTAGAATCTAAAGAATGCAAAAATAACAGTATCTTCCTCCAGTATTTTTAGTGAAAAAGAAACAGTAAAATGCAAGACTTCTGCATCCCTAAAACACCAGACAAGAACACCATCCTGAATGAGAGAGAGGTGGTACCTCAGGGGTGCTGTAAGCTTTTTAGTCTCCAGGGTGCAAGACTCATGAGTGATATAGACGTGGATTACGTAGAACTTCGTATAGCACCTGTAAGAACTGCTGGTACTGTTTTTGTTGGTTATTTTTTAAGGAGAGTTCACATTTGCTGTGTGTTATGCACGCTGAAAGGAGTCATCCAAATGAATACCGGAAGTGTACAAATGTGACACAAGTCCTTTTCTTCCTTTCCTTTATGTCTAGCTCTAGTTCAATGCAACAAATCACTCTTTTTCTTCATTAGTGAATTAATTCTTCAGCTGTTTGTAGCCTTGCAGGTCCTTTCTTAGATGTTATTAAACCAAACTATAAATATTTCACTCTTTCCTATTAAATTAGTCCTTTTGCTCTCCCCATGCTTTTTTTTCAGGTTTCTTTAACTCTCTTCTGCTGCCTCATACTGTCCTCTCTGCTGCCTAAAAGCTAAACATTAGTTGTTAGGCATTAACCTTTTTGCTTCTGTAATTCCATTTTCCTTCTCTTCCCTTCACATTATGGAGACATTTGCTATTCATTTTCAGGTGAGATGGTGGAAAGAACATGTATGTGGAGAGCTACATAGAGATGTAGATAGGTGCTCATACAACAGTCAGCCAAGGCACCTTGCCGCTTAAGTATCTCCAGAAATCGCTCACTTCTGATCATATACCTGTGTATCTTGAGGGAGGTGCAGGCTGGCTGGACCTGTGAGACCTCTCATTCTGGTGCTTGATGTGCCACCACCAAAATGACTCCTTTTTGTTCCTACGTGAATTGCACACCTTTGATCCTGTTTGGAGGCAAGTGGTCGTTCGCCCTGGTGTAGCTATCATCTGATGTGTCTATGTTGGTAAGGAAAGTGGCATATCCATCATTTCAGTCTTTAAATGCCTCATAAATCTATGAGAAACTACATCAAAGGTCTGCACATCTGTCTGTAATGTTTTGGAAGTCTCCAGAGACTTTCAAAACTATTTGGTTTTGCTGGGATGACTGAGCACAATAGGTTGAAAAATATGACTTATTTTGTCCAAAGGAATCTGGGTTTTGTGTTAGTTTTGATTGTGTCTGTGAGTGAGTCTCACAGGGGCCAGCAAACGTTGCCACCTTTTTGGCAATGAGAATTCTCATTCTCTGAGACAGCAATCGTTTTCTTGCTTCAGCTGAGTTGCAATTTGTGGTAGACCATGTCAGGCTTTGAAGTGGAGAGTGGAAGGCCTCTGCTTTGAGGAAGGGCAGGTCTGTGGTATGAGGCTATTCAGTTTACTCAGCTAATCTATAGCAGGTTTTTGTTAGGCTTCAGTTTCATTCCTTGGTAGAGCAAGTTTGTAAGCTGGTGGGTGTGTGGAGCCCTAGGCCACCACCACATCTGCCTGGATGGGACACAGTTGTCTCATTAGCCATAGTCAGAGGGAAGAGATTTTCCCCTTGCCAGTGCAGGACTTTCCTTTCCCATTTCCATGTGGAGAAGCAGTGATACACTGAGGAAAAACCAAGGGTATGGGTATCTCTGATGGCTGCAAAGTGACACTCATGAGAAAATGTGGAGATCTCTTTTACTCAAAGGATTTCCAGCTCCTCACGTGAGTCCCTTGGGTCTTTGTGAAATTTTCAAAACTGAACTTAAACAGAAAGTTGAAGATTGGGAGCCTGAAATACCATCAAGTTTAAATATAGAAAGATTTATTCTTTATGGCTCTGACACAGAAAAACTCTTG
Source organism: Aramus guarauna (assembly GCA_013400195.1). Lineage (NCBI taxonomy): Eukaryota > Metazoa > Chordata > Aves > Gruiformes > Aramidae > Aramus > Aramus guarauna. Next base: position 1,424,825 of record VXBL01000835.1, on the reverse strand, counting down.
TTCCTGGCCTAAAGCATGTGGGACAGATCGTACTTAGATTTAAACATATGTTTTAGCTTTTTCTTGGCTTTAACCCTATTAGCTCACCAAGATACTGATAGCTAATCACGCTTCTGTAGGACTTTTTCCATGTGACAGAGGGAGCCTGGATTTTAATGTCAGAGTTTCCAGGACCTCATTCACAGTTTAAATATATTATTTAGGACTCTGGTAAGATCACTGTTGTTTTGAATGAGGTAAAAAATACAGATGTAACTTTCATAGAAATGTTATATTTTAATAAAACAACTTTATCCCATAACTTGTAATTTATGTACAGACATGATGAAAAGTTTGAAATATTTGCTGCACGGATAAGCAATCTATTGAGTGAAAATTCTTGTTGTGTTTTTTAGAATAGATCAGAACACATGCATTTCACCAAAAGAAGCAACTGAGCCATTTAACAGCTTAAATGAGGTAAGCTTAATCAAAAGTTGAAATACAGTGTTACAAATTTTGAATTAGATAATTGGTTTTCATTAATTTTTAGGTTTTGGAATAATGTAATCACTTTAGAATCTTCAGTTAGCTTTTTAAGGAATCATTCTAGTCATGTTTTTGAAGAAAAGCTTAAAAATGTGATACGAGACTGCAATAACAGTTTAAAAGCCAGAAGCAAGAGACTTTAAAATATTTTAATCCAACTTTATGCTGCTTTCTGTTTGTGCTTAGGAAAGAATTAAACATTCAATATTGACTAAGTGAAGTGCCATAATTTCAGAACATTTGATTTTTTCCTCATATTACAGCTCAAATGTATTCTACTATCAGCTATGTTTTGTTTAAAAATAAAGAGTTCTCAAGGTTGCTACATCCTGCATAAATACACTATGAACAATACAATGTAGTCTAAAAGGTACTCTTGTTGTAAGATGGGAGGAAAGGAGGGTTAGAGTAAAGAGAGGAAGCAAGGGAAGCCAAATAACTCCTGTGACACTTGGAACGAGCTGTTTTCACAGGGATTATGGCAGGAGGATGGTGTGAGAGTAGAGCACAAAGAAGCTGTTTGTGTGATCATGTCAAACAATGGATGAGCCTGGGCTAGATTCTCATAATCAGCAATATACTGGAGGCCAAAACCAAGCTTTGCAATTATTCAAACTGGAAAACCTTATAAAGCATCTCCTGTGAACAAGGGTATCTGCATACTAGCATGGAGTATGCATGTGAACAATACTGAACTTAAGCAAAGAACAGACAATATTTTATGTGTACACTGAGACAACAGAACAACAGAAGATGAAAAAAAACCAACCAGCTTTGTTTCCATAATGAGCTACAGAACATCTGTGTCTATTAATAGATGCCTGACTTTCATTAGGGGAAAACCACAATGTGTCCTTTTAAAGGAATTCAGACTTAGTCTTCTCCTTACAATGAATTATTTCCTGTGCGTTTGTGTCATTGTTGTGCAGCTTGCTATTGAAAATCTCAGTGATAACTAGTTAGGCACATTGTGTGCCCAATATAAGGGAATATACTCAGCGTCTTTCTAGCCAGTTAAAGCCCTGGGAGAAATCATCAGGTTATTGATTCTTTTGAGAAGCACCATTGCTAATAATTACCAAAGCTTCCACTTAAAACCTTCCATTTAAAATTCTTGCAAAGAATTCTTTAAAGGTTAAGATAAAATATTATAATAAATAAAATCAATATTATAATAAATAAATAATAAATATTAGAATAAATAAAATATATTAAACCAGATAATGAGATCAGAAATTAAAATAAATTGCTAATAATTTATGGGGAATGAGCAGGGGTTACATTCTTGTCCTTTCTTTTGCAAAATGTTAGATTCTGTTGTGTCTCAGGTCTACTGCAAACCTAAATGGACATGTTTCATAAGAAAATAAATTCCCTTATTGGATCAGAGAAAGTGGTGTCTCTCCTCACTGCTCACCTGTGGCATTACACAGACCCAGGGCATATCTTGTTCTCTCTTATTGTTGCTTGTTTGTTCCCCATAAAGGAAGTTCTGAATTGAAAATGTCATATGCCTCAAGACACAAATATTGTCGTAACAGATACTGCGGAGATTTATTTGCATTCACATAAAATACACCTATCTTATTTTAACTTGAACTCTCAGATTAAAAAGCAAAGGAGATGCTTTTATATGTCACTGTTCTAATGTGACATATAAAAGCTTTAATTTCCTTAGAGTGACGAAATTGAACAGGTTGATATTTGCTCAGTTTCTTTTCTTTATGAATCATTTCAAAGGCCATTAAATACTGAAAGCCTGGATTATTCTCCTTCTCTGCCCCATCTGATTTCATAAATCCAGTAAATCCATCAATAAACTAGATATAATAAATAGCTGCCTTCCTGTCCTGGAGGGGCAGGAGCAGGCCCAGAGGCAGGGTGCAGGCATCCTTAATATTCGGAAACACCATGTGCGGGGGCAGAATGGTTTCAGTTTATGCAGAAAGCACCAAGTCTGGACTTTGCTTCTCCTCCCTTCTCCCTGTCAGCCTCCAAGCTGAGACCAGGCAGGGTCCATGGGTAGGGCAGACATTTTTCCCTTTCCCTGTTCCCTCAGGTCTTAAATTTACTAGACCTTAGGATGTCCACAAGAACAAAACAAAGGATACTGATAGTAGTCATGCTTTTTCAGGGAAAGAAATTATTTCTAACAGCAGTGGCTCTCTTTCAGCCATTGTTAGCTATCTGCTGTCTGCGTGGATGTGCAGTGGGCACTGACTGATTAGCAGCTTTGGCAGTGCTGTAGCTCTTGGTGCAATAAGGGAGAGTGTGGGGCTGTGAGGCTCCATTTGGCGTGTTGTGTCCCATCAGGCTACGGCCCCCTGGACATGCTGACCAAATGGTCACATGGTGCTGATCCTGCAGGGCCCCATGCAGGGATCTCCAGCTGGAGAGGGAGTTACTGATGGCACCTACGAAGAAAAAGGTTATAAGCTATTTCAGGGGACTCCCACTCATTGCCACAACATTTTGGTGTTAAATTGGGAGTATTTGTTCATTCAGTGTCCCATTCTCCAGAGGGATTTAGCAGTGTGAATGTAGGTGTGGGGTATTTATCTCTAGATGTTATCTATCATCTCAATAATTCCTTGCCCTAAGGTCTCAACTCTTGATTTTCAGTAATCGTTGGGTGGAAAGAGAGATCGTCAGTGGGGTACAGTCTACAAGCTTACTTGTTAGTCAGATGGTTTCTTTACTACAGGCTGAGCTTCCTCTGCAAACAGCAATCCTTTTGTACCATGTTTTCTCCAGCAGGCAAGAGTGATACTTTAATGACTGTGGTTTCTTAAAGCATTAGCAGAAATTCCAAATAGGAGAGAAATACCACACTGTCCCTCTTTCTGTTTTCCTCAGACTTCCTGTAAATGTCTTTATTTTCCCATTATCTTTGATCTGGAATAATGTGGGATGTTTTTTCTTCTTTCAGTGGAATTGGCATAGCTCACGGTCTTTGAATTGTCAGTTACTTTAAGAGGACAGAAAAAGAGATAAGAAATCTTTGTCCAAGACAATTATAATTGCTTCTTTTTCAAACTTGCAAAATATTATTCTTAAGAGGCAGCAATATGGTTATTTTTCCAAAGAAACTTAAGGATCCATTTTAAATATTAATATGACCTTTCATTTGCATTAGCATGGATCATGAATTACTGCATCAGAAACACTGGTATTAGACACCAGAGTAAAGCTGGAATGAGCATCAAATCTAAAGTATTTGAACTGAGATCATTAGCTGATATAATATGCCATAGCTTAAATTACTTCAGTGATACTGATTTCTCATATAAAAGCTTACTAAAATTTATGATGGTACCAATCATGACCTAACATTTCCTTCTCCATGTATTTTAGCTGTTTGTATTTGCTTCAAATGTGTTTTGCAAATTCTTTTAAATGGCCAAGAGCAGAGATGGCCCAGTTGGGCCCAAGGGGCAGGCATGGACCACCAAAGATTTTTAACTAGTGTGTGCACAGGCTGGTTAATCTCCAGATTAGATGTATTGCTGAGTGTGAACAGTGCAGAAGAGTACACATCCCACCACTGTAGCAGGACACCTGCAGTCACATCAGTACAGGAAACTGCTATTGGAAAGTATTGGAGAATTAGGGGGAAGTTGGAAGTGGTCAGTAAGATTTCAGATGAACTTGGGAGGTTTGAGAAGATAAAAACAAGGCTCAGACTTTATTATTTTCTCTTCTTGCCTGCGTTTTGCCAGCAGTTGGTAGTATGTTGGCCACCCGCAGCGAGCCCAAGGGTAGAGGACCCACTGCCAGTTGCTGATAATATGGCTGTTTCCCTTTCCAGAGCTCCTCTGCTTTGTCTCTGCTTGGGCTGCAGTTGCAGAAACAGGGAACTGCACTGCTCCTGCCACAGAGCAGGAGGTCTGAGGCTGGCAGGATCCAGCCTGGCTGCTCTGGCATTGCTGGTACTTCAAGCAGCCCTCTGAGAGGGGCAGGACAGGACATGCAGCAGGGCAGGCAGCAATGTCGTCCCTACCATTTACTAAGACGCTCCTGTTGCCCATGAGTTGGTGACCCTGGGCAGCTTTGTGCTTGGCCTTTGCTTTGAGCTATGTCTCCTTACATGTGTTCCCATAAATATGTGGTGGCTTTTCATGTATAGTGCGCTGTGGCAGCACCACAGTACTCAGCTGTGTTTCAGGAGTAAGATGAGGTTGATGGCATACTCCAGATTCATCATCTCCCCAGTAACATCAAAATGACCAAAGCTACTTAGTCTTTTCCTCCCTACATCAAATCTCTGTCAAGGACACATTCATGAAATCATATAAGGTATTTCTACTATTATCATTATATGAATTTTTTTAGTATTTGGCAGTGACTGGAAATTTGCCATCCACCCACCTTCCACAGATGGGTGAAAAATATCATTTAGAGCAACTGAATATAGACCAGCTGGTGAATTATAGCATAAGCATTGCCAAAATACAGTGTTTAACAATGTAGTCTATGTGAATGCTTTTATACTGAACTTGCCATAAATATTAACGTATCATAAGAAATAGTGATGCAAAGTCAATGTATTTTCTTGATATGGGAATATTTTTGTCAAATGCTTGAAGTAACAGTCTATGAAGGTTAGGTATATTTGTCAATTATTTGCCTGTGTTCACCCTGTTGGTATGTTCTTCTGGTATGTTTGCTTACGTTTTCCTTACTAGGTAGCCATCAGCAGTTCTCATGATAGGTCTGGGATCAGAGTCCTCACTGGTTTGTAATTGGCATAGTCGTCTTTTCCTAGATGACATTAATGACTGTAAAATGCTGCCCCTCTGTTGTGATAATTCCACAGCCACTTCATTTGGGTCTAGCTGGGGTGACAGGCAGTGGAAAACGAGGCCTGTCATATCATGAAAATTATTCCCAAAACAGTGCCATGGGTACGATTCAAGTCAGCACCCTTCCCTTGACAAGGAAAATTTACTGCCACTTGAAAGCTGTTGAAGTTGAGATGTTTTCCATCATTCTGTCCCTAATTCAGGAAAGCGCTGTAGAGGATTAGAGAAGACTTTGAAAGTGGCTCATAAAAGATGCTCAAATTGATGGTAAGAAGTCTACTGAATTTGCCAAAAGCAGGAAGCCAGGTAGGGTATCGCTGGGACTGCTGGCTGGCTGACATGTAAAACAGGCACTAAGGTGATACGGCTGTGAACAGAGAGGCTGAGTGAATTCACTATGTTGGTCTTCACTGATAAAGCCTATGGTGGGGACATTTGCGCACCTGGTATACTCTTTCTAGGAGACAGGTCAAAGGAACCAGATCAGTTTGAAGTCATATATGTAAAATATTGGACCAAACAGTGTCAGTAAGTGACAAGGAAAGGATATCAGTCATTCAAGAGTCCTGGAGAGGCTGAGGTGTGAAGATGCGGCACTGCTGGTCAAGATGGGTAAATTACCCTTACAAATGGTAGCTGGGCCAGAGGATGGTAGGTAGTTAATGTAACTCGTACCTGGGAATAGAAAAAGTATCTTCTGCCTCAGATCATAGAAACTAGCCATATTTTTTAAAAAATAGTATTACGTTTAAGCATTTCATTACGAATTAGTGCCTGATCTTGCTGTCACTTCTTTCCTGGAATTATAGGATGATATATCAAAATGTATCTTGACAACAGATGAGAGCAGCTTAATTCTAAAATAAATGTATAACACAAGCCATTTCTTTTCTCACACATCTCTGATATCAAGCTGCTTCTAATAGGAATGGCCAGAGCTCCTGTTCGCCCTGGGACCAGGAGAAAGAAGGTGTTCCTATACATTTCCTTTTTGACCTAGGCTCAGGCCAAAGTCCAAGTGTTTGATTGTAACCTAATCTGCATATACAGGGTCGCAGGATCTAGTTATGGTGATCTTGTGCTTTTCTGAAACTTCCCTATTTTGAGGTATTTCCTAGAAAGAGCTACTTTCTTCTCCCTTTTCACTGCCTGAATTCTATAAAAGAAATGAAAGGTTTAAGGCTGCAATCTTCCCTCCTATTGTCAGCCAAATTGGGGTGTGTGTGTGTGTTTGTTTTAACCTAAAACCATTGGCATCCTTGGGTTTATAAAAGGGCTGTATTACAATAAAATTAATGCAAAGACATATTAAACTACACACTACATAAGTGACATATTGTTACACAAAGGAAATTATTCCAATAAATAAATTCATTATTTCATTAAATGAATCAATAAATTGGTTTCAGGTCTTTGCAGAGTGGGAAAGAAGCTTTTCGGGGTATAAACTTGAGGAATTTTTTTTCTGTTGCAACTCAGATTTGTTTTCAGAAATTGCTTTTCACAAATAGGTACCATGGGAGTGACTTAACATTTTAGGTATAATTCTGTGCATGCCAGCTGTGATTATTAAGACAGCCTTGTGTGGTTTTGTTTTATGTTGCAAGCTATATTTCCCCTGTGAGAGGGGAACTGAATACTAGGGTATTGGTAGTGACTCATTTTGCCCAGTCAGATGGTGATTAGGGCTTTCACAGCATTTACATCACAGCAAGATGCTTGTGTCAGATTGTACAGCTGAATATTGCATGCAGCATTAAAGATTTAAATGAGATATGGACCAAGCATGACACAGTAGCTGGAAGTGATGTTATAGATAACTAGCTTTGTCCTCATTGATTTATCTGCAGCAAGTGACAATGATCTGTTAATTTTACCTTTGCAAGGGCTAGGAAATGATCTGGTTGCCCTGCAGAAGCAGCAGCAGCCTACATAAAAGCTATGTCTACATAAAGAAGTCTCTCTAAAACAGCCAATTAAAAAATATCTCTTCCAAGAATCCCATGAGGGAGTGTGTTCTCAGTAACTCTTTGTTCACTGCTGCGTGCTGCACAATAGGCTGAAGAGGGAGATTTGTTTTTTTATGAATGGTAAATGGGGAGGGACATAATGTCATCAGATCGTGATGTCAGCCCAATGAATGAAATACTTGCTTAGTGTATTGCTTCAAGACCAAGAAAAGGGACACCATCTCAGTTTGGCTTCCTAGAATAAATCGTCTTTTGCTGACGAAGTCATATTTCCCACGTGTCATGAATAATCCATGTAAATTGGGACTTAAATAACCAGAAGTCAAGAAACTGGTGGAATAGTGCACGTTTGTTCTCTTGCACATCCTCACAGAGCTGCTAGTGGAACACCCCTTTGCAGGCACTGCTAATGGGCTCAGTGAGTTGAAGAGCTATCGCTGTATTCTGTTGTTCTCTATCTAGCCCAATGTTCTGCTTTTGTCTGCAGAATTCTTTGTTGAAGCTACAAGCCCTTGAAACCGATCTGTGCTCAGCATTTCTGCCAACCCAGGAAGAAACTCCTCAGCTGCCGGCACCCAAGGATCCAGCCCCTTCGTCAGTCCAAACCAGTGTGCAAGCTGATGGGGCCAGTTATGGAGGTAAGCGATCATGTCATGATGTGTTCTCATTTGCAATTATAAAAAAGCCCTGCGACTTGCAGTTTAATATCAGATTTGCAGTCCTCTGGGAAATAGTGCAGAGCTAATGCAAAGCACCATTTCCTGATGCAAATGCTCTGTAACGTAAAAAAGGGTGATACCTGTTAAAAGAACAGAAAATAATGGTTATAACATTCTGTTTTTCTGAGAGGGAGTCTTGCTTTTCAGACAGGTTTTAAGAATCCTGATTCTTTTCTTTTCAGTTTTAATGTGTTTTTCTCTTGTTCAAGTAAATTTAGGCTCTTTACTTCCTATGTCTGTATTGTGTGAGATCACCTGCCACATCATGTAATTCTATTTTTGTCATTCTTTTTGTCAGAGCAATATCACTTCATTTCTCCTATTATTGATTTTAATTTAATGCATCAGCAGAGAGATAGTGAAGGTGAGTTTTACAGCATGTGGATTTTAATCAATCACGAACCCGTATTATTACCCATCTGGGCAAATTGTGGTGTATTATTTCTCCCCCTTTCCTCAATATGGAAACCAGTCCTTGCAAATAAATAGCCCTAAGTCTCGGCATTATTTTTGTCAGTTCATAGCTTGTAGTCACAGGGCTGGCAGAGTCGTGATGCTCTGTAGAAGAGGAATCACTGTTCGTGAAAAATAGGTCAAAGGCAATATGACTAATACATCTCACAGACAAGTGACATGAATACACAAATACATAAATTGTTCACCATGTATGGTCAAAATTAAGGCAGATAAGTCAGTAACTCCTTTGCAATTGAAGTTTGATGTCAGAATAAAGATTGGGCTCAGAAGAACTTATTTCAGAAGCTATTTGCTCAGAATTTTCAGCAAGAAATAACAGTAAGTTATTTACCAAAAAAAAAATCACTAATGATAGCCTTCTACGTAATTCTAAAGTTTGAGATTTGCATTGCACAGTTAAGGAAAATGATATGTAAAATCCAATTTATTATAAAGATGAAGGAATGCAAAAAATACTGAATATCCTGAGTTTTAGTATGGAAGGAAAAAAAAAAAAAAAAAAAAAAAAAAGAAAAGGATGCTTTATCCCAGCTAGGCAAATACCTTAATAGCTCTTGGATGCAAGTATGGAACTTGCACTGCTGCTAGTCCCTTGGCATTGATCTGAGGCAGATCTCATAGCCATGCTGCACAGGCAGAGACATTTTGCAGCCCATACAAAATCTGCACTGACTCTTTTCCTTTATGGCAGGGTGGGTTTTTCCTTCTTTTCCAACAGTTTACTGAATTATTTTGTTCTGGTAGTTTCATAATTCGTTGTTAGAATGGTTCATAATTGTTTCCTTTGCTTATGTTTGCTATTTTGATTGGATTTTGCTTTAATTCATACCGTTAGTGACCTCTAGCCCTCTGTAGTTCCTGTTTGCCTATCTCCAGCTACACAGGCAGATACTGGATGATGTAGCATTTCTCTCACGCAGTTCAGAGCATGCTCTCTCACTCTAGGAGTTCAAACTTGTGCTTTAATTAGAGCTTACCTATTTAGAGGATTTTAATGTACGCTCATTCCTGCTAACATCTGCTTTGTGGTTTGTGGTTTGTTTTTTTTTAATAAGTTGCCATTTTGCATAGATAGAGCTAGTCCTAATTCTGCCTCTTAAATTACTACTGAAATCTTCTGATACATTTGGTTTAAGTACAGTTTTCACATGGGACTATTGGCTGTTCCAGCTCGAACTTGGATGGAAGTCCAGAGATTTGTACCAGGCTAGGAACAGCGTTTTTAGAGGATCTGCCATATATACTATGTCTCTAGTTATTAGCCTTGACTCAGTGAATCAGGCAATAAAAATTTTAATGTTAACAATGCACAAATATATTATTTTTAAAATAAACATGATTGTGTAGTCTATTTTACTTCTTTCATCAACAAAAATTAGAACAAAAACCCCAAACCTGCTAATAGTGTGGTGAATGAAACTAGAACAGTCTACTGAAAAGACAGGGTATTTCAGGATGCGAATTTTAAAGTGAACAGTAATTCTTATCTCTGAGCAAAGTCAACAATTTCCAGTTTACTTTTGAATATGAAAAAACTTGAATTAGAGCTGTCAAAAGGAGACCATAAAGAATTGCACAGGGGTATTAAACTAAGTTTTAAGGGGAAAAGAAGAAAAGCAGAGTGTGAGTTATACTTATAGCTTTGGGATATGGTATACATCGATATGTGACTTGAGCAGTGAACAGCTGAACTTTACTACAAGATGTTCTAAATGTCTTTTAAATTAAAAATTATGATTCTGACATTCACAGATGTAACACATTGAGGAATGAACACATTACATCTGCATATTCTTTTTTATATACAATGGATTTTAGTGCAGTATTATTTTACTTAAAGACTATCACATATAGACTTGTACCATATGACTTGTTGTCGCATGACTGAAGTCCACATTTTGAAGTATACTGCATATTATAAGATAATAGATCTTGGCTTTAAGTCCTGTGGTAAGCTCTTGTCAGTGCTAAGCTGGAGTGAGTAGATGAGATGGAGGAAATGCAGATAAAGGGCAACTTACTGGCTTGGCTAGAGGTAGTTTTAGTTCCCATTTTTTGCAAAAATAGATGCTAAAATGAGATACATGAACATGGTAGATGTTTGGTCAGTTCATGGGCTACTCTCAGGATAATGCTTAGTGTCTTTAGGATGTGCACAAAGTTGGAATCAGGATGATGGCCCTACGTTGCAATTAAAAATGTAGTTGGTTGGTTATACCTTGTCATCATCCTGACATGTTCTGATATTTTAATAACTGGGTCATGTAAATGGATCAGTTTGAATGACTTGCTGACCACTTCTGGACAGTAAGTAGTCATTTAATGCATCTGTTGTAGAGTTGGGACTAAAACCTTTCTTAGGGCCCTAACAAAGTTGCAGCAGTTTGTGAGCTTCAGTGGAGCAATCTCACAGTTAAGAGACTGCTACTTAATATGACTATAAAAAATTATTGCTTTTAATAACAGAGCATGAGAAATAGTGGAACTATTCTTAGTCAACCTACTTCACAGTGATTATTTGTTTCTTGAAGTTCAAAGATGGTGAAACAAAGGTAAGCAAGCCAGTTTCTTCTCATTGACAATACTGTTTTTCAAAAGTTAAAAAAAAAAAACCAAAACCCCCCAAAAACCCCACAAAACAAAACCCAACCAAAACTAGTAATTTTTTTAAGTCTTACAGGGTAAGGAAAAATTACATGCCACAAAGAGACACCTTTGTTTGCAGAACAACATTTATTCAAGTCTTTATCACTGTATGTTGTTTGTGTACATCATTTCCCATGACTGGTACAGTGCTCTACCCTTGCTTCTCCCAGATGCCTTTCTGGATCGCTCTATGAGAGGATTTGAATCTCATGCACGCTTTAGAAATTTTGGGTGTTGCTCTGATATCATGGAGAGTTGAATTTGACCTACAGAGTATGAAGTACTTAGAGAAAAGATACTAGGTTAGAATTAATAATCAACTACATTGTCTCATTGTGAAAATGCTTAACATAATTACAATTATAATTGATGGAGCTGTTAGAGTAGATGAAATAGATACAAAAGCCACGTGTAACTTTTACATGACAGATTAAACTGTGATTATACAATATACAATTGAATTTTTTGTTGTCTGTAAAGCAAAAACAGTTGGATAGTGTCTGATAAAATGGTATTTTAGGCCATTGTAACTATTATTTTTTAAATCAATAGTTGCTTTCTATGAAGGGTGCCATTCAGAGCTGGTTTGTCCCCACTGTCCCAGTGCAGCAATTGGGATTTGTAGCTTCAGTATCTATCGTGCAGAGGTCAAATAAAATGCATTACAAAGGTTCCATTAAAATCCTGAAGGAAATACCCACTCACCATGGGAATGTCATGTCCCATGCACAGAAGAGAAAATGGAAAGAAAGTGAAGGTGAAAGAACTTTTCTAAATCTGCCTGCTCTTCTGTGTGTAAATCCATGTACAGCTGTTTTTCCAGTCACCTCCTGAGGCGGGGTTTCCATTTATAGTAAAGACAGTATTAGCATAGTATCATAAGCTTGGCTTCTCCAAGTAGAGGTCACTGCACGCTACCTTGAATAACTACCTTGAGTGTTATTGGTGGTGGTTGTTACTTTCATATCTTGTGTTCTTTAGACCTACGTCTATGTTACTTCAAACTTAACACAATTCTGCGGGATACTGCAAGCAACACTTGTGGTTCTTAGCATCAGAACATATTATATTTTGATCTACCTTTCTCTTGACCAAAGTACTAACTACTAAATCACAAAATTAAACTTGTTTTGTACATTTGTCATTGTTTTCAGGAACATGGCTTTTAAAAGCAAGCAGATCTATGAAAATATAATTAATAAATAATAATTAAAATATAATTAATAAAATATAATTAATGCTACTATTCTGGGAAGCTCTTCATCTTTGTATTATACTTCATAGTTTACAAACACATGCACCCACCTTCTCCTGCGGAACTCAAAAATGCTTTATGTTTAGCCAGTAACTGTCCTTTCTGTTTTCTCATCCTCAGTATTATGCTCATCCTGCATGTGATACTTTGCTGAACTATTTGCTGTTTACTTTGTATACTTATGCTTTGAATACTTCTGTAAGTACAGCTCTGTATTTATCTAGGTAGCTAAAGATCTTGTGAGTGACCCTCAGTCCATATTGGTTTATGCTTTCTTTCTAGAGCCTGTGCCAGCCCACAGAGACTGGCAGAATGACATGGACAGCAGCCCACAAGAACATCACTCCCTAGGGACCAGTCGACTGCTGTATCACATTACGGACGGAGACAATCCTCTCTTGTCACCACGCTGCTCTATCTTTAGCCAAAGCCAGAGATTTAATCTAGACACAGAGTCTGCCCCTTCTCCACCAAGTGCTCAACCTTTCATGATGTAAGAAAATATATTTTAATTCTTACATATTGTAAGTAGTTTTGTACAATCCACAATCTTTGACTCTTCATGTTTTTCAATTACAAAACAAGAAATTTTCATATTGTAGCATTTTTCAACATGGTTAATTTGCAATACCAGAAATACGATCTAGCATTTTTTCAGTAATAACACAGTACAATATTGTTGGAAGTCTTTGTTAATTATAGTTAGCATGGACAGTTTTAAGTGTTAGTTATTAATTAGTCTGATGAATGAACATAAGATAAAAAGGGCTATCAAGGTGTAATACTAAAAATTTCAGCTGCCAAACTTTCTTAAAAGCTTCTATGCATAGTTGTCAGCTATGTATAAATGATAATCAGATGTATTAATTTACAACTGTAAAAATCAGAAACTAAGCTGCCTTCAAAATGATAATGTTTATTCCCAGTAATAAAAAACTCACTGAGCTTACTTTTACAAATCATGTCATTACAGTCTTCTGTTACAGTTGGAAGATTTGTAAAGGAATATGTGGGTGTTAAATGTAAATACTGGATCAGGCTGTGACCTATTAGATTAAACTTTTGAGTAATATTCAGAAATCCCNAAAAAAAAAGAGAGAGAGAGGGAGTGAAAGACAGATGGTGAACTCATTAGTAAACCCTAGGGCTATCTTCAAGCAAAAGCAATTATTTTATGCTTACTTTGTAAAACTAACCTATCTCTATCCTGTGAAAGAACCTAGCTGCAAATTCTGAAGTGCTAGGAAAGTGTTAAGGATGCCTGAAACGAGGCATGGCCCATTATAGCCAGTGCCCTAATCCAGTTAATATGCTTTTGGCTTTTGCAGGCCACGAAGTTCTTCTAGATGTAACTGTGAAGAGTGCAAAGAACCACAAACAGTAGCACAACTTACCAAGCATCTTCAGAGTCTCAAGAGAAAAATTAGGAAGTATGAAGAAAAGTTTGAGCAAGAAAAAAAATACCTGGTAAGATAATAATTGAAAAGATAAAGGGAAATACTACAAGAGGCAAGCAAGAATCCCGGTGTATTTAAACTTATGCAAAACAATAGGCAAAAGGGTATTTTTGGTAAAATGGTATAGGAAGATCATCAATGAGGGAATATCTTTTTATCATCTTTCAGTGTATGCAGTTTTTCTGAGACTGTAATTTTCATTTTCTTTGGATTATCTTTGTTGCACAATATCCATCTTCTAGATGTGTGAGAAGTGTGAATCAGCGAAATATAGCTGACAGGCTTGTGAACCAAAATGATTCAAAAGATGAAAAGCTACTTATTTACTTTGTAGAAGTCATTTGCTTGGAAACTGTTGCTCTGCTGTGCAGATTCCTTCATTCAGGCAGACTCCTGTAAACCTCCAAAGCATACGGCTCAATGGAAGCTAATGGCAGAAAGTAGAGAAATCAAAATTGTGGTGTGTTGCTGGTGGGGGGTTTTTTGAGGTCAACAGTGTACTCTGTGCAGCATATGCAAGATCATCTCTCATATCGAGCTAGTTTGTGTAATATGAATTGTGCAGAATAAACATATCAAAACATCTGTGACATTAAGGATGTGTACAACATGAAACAGGGAAGTTTGTGATATTTTATGACTACTTTAAAATGAAAATTCAGCAAATTGTATATTACCTTGTAATTTCATCAATGACTAAATTTAAATGTACATTTGTGAATTGTAGTGCCTTACAGTCACCACATACTCTTAGGAGTAAAATTTCATACTTAAACAGTCATCACACTGTGACCAGAAAAGAATTTATTTCACAGGTTTAATTTTGCAAAACTGTTTTTAAATATCTGAGTTTTGAAGATCCAGTGTGAATTGATTTTAATTTGGAGGCAATTTCTAAATGCAAAGAAAGAACTGATATACAAAACTTTTGTTGTTCATTGCTTTTGAAATTGCTGTTGTGCAGGATTTTTTCATTTGATTAGTTAAGCAGCTCAGTTGAAATGTTTAAAGTGCTGATTCCCAAGAGAATCCTTGTCTTAAAGCAGTAAGAGCTTATTCCTGCAAGGGACAGAGTGCTTTGGTTACCATCCAGGAAATCACTTAGGAACTTGACTAACATTAGGTATTTGATCAGTCCTTTTGAAGTCACTGAGATTAGTCACTGAGATTACTTATCCAATTAGTCAAGGATTTATATGTTTTTTTAGGCTCAGAGCCAAAATACTCAGATCCCCATTGTGGCACAAGTACCATGATCAAGCCAAATGCTCTGCATGACACTATGATATAGTGCAGTTGGAACTACGGACATTTTTTAGCACACTGTGTGCAGATAGGTTTTTATCTGTTTGATCATACAACCAGCAGTTCTTCTTCTTTTTTATTCTTCCTTTTTTCTTTACATTCAGCCTTCACATGGTGACAAGACTTCCAATCCTGAAGTTCTGAAATGGATGAATGATTTGGCCAAAGGTCGTAAGCAGCTCAAAGGTATTTAATAACATGTCATTTCACTTTATTGCTGAAGCTTTTGGAAGTATGAGTGTACCTGGAATATTTTAGAGTTAGTTTTCTAACCTCAGTGCTCTGCTTATTTTTCACTAGTGCACAACAATAAGTCTCCCAGTGACAACGAAGATGTTAGGTGATATGCCTTGCCTTGATTCCTAAAAGCAGGGACTAAAGTAGGCCAGTTCAACCCTCATAACAAGGCTAAAAATGGGGGAAGGGAAAAAGACATCATCCCTCCCTCATGACTATAAACATTCATGCAAAAGGCAATGTTAGTCTGAATATTTTTATGAGTGTCTGTAATACAGACCTACAAAGTTAAAAGTGTTCTTGTAATAGTGTAGGTGCAAAATGTTTCTTTAGGACTGAAGTTACACAACTCTAAAGCTTTTATTTTTTGATCATAAAAACAGATCTTTCTCAGATATTAGATTTGGTCTTAAGGGTCATGTTTTGCCCTTGACTGTCTGCATACCATGCCATTAACGTCTGTTGGTCTATCACATGCTTGCCCTAAGGGAGAATGTAGCCAGGACTGATTGATTTTATTTTTTTTTTTAATATTATTTATATTTTATCTAAATCTTTTTTCCCCATTATAACTGGATTCTCACTAGTAATTAAATTGTAGTATGATGTTTCATCACTTGTTTTGGATATAGTTAAGAATGTAGATATAAAGAGTGTGATTGTGGTAAATAAAGAATTAGAAACTCAGCTTTCAGTAGATTTCTTCTGGAAAGTTCTCTATTAAATACTAGGCTGTATAATTACTAGATTTTTTTTTTTTCCCCTTGAACTTTGTGTTACAAATCCAAGAAGGACAAATGAAAGGAAATGACCAAACTACATAGTTAACTTTCTGAAAATCATCTCTGTGACTCTACCATGGTTTGAGCTAGCCAGGGAGTCTAGCTTTCATAGATCAGCCTCACCTTCATACCCAAAATGCCTTGATCCTGTGAACACCCTTGATTTTATTATGCTGAATAATGACACTGCATTTACCTGAAGCAAGATTCATGAGGTTCATGAGAGAGGTGCAGTTGAAATGGAAAAGCACTCAAGTGCTTGTAGATCCTTCTTCAAGTTTGTAAGGCTTGTCCATCCTTCCATCCTTGTTATGTAACAAAAATGACTATTTTTCCCTGCAAACCTGGTCTGTCTCGTCAGACTGTCACAGCTAAAAATTATGTTACTGTTTCTGCACAGATTTCAATAAATTTAACACATTTGGAGCCATGAATGTCCTGCCTTGCCAAGGTCCTTCACCAGCCAGGCCTACTCTAGGAACAAAGCCTGGTTTTAAGAGAGCTAATTCAGACCTTAATTCAATTTCCTTGTTGCTCTGCACAGATCCCTACAGCTCCAGGGCCTGCGGCTTGATGTCAAGCTGATATACTTACATACTTTATTGCATCCATGCGGGTTGCTGACTGGGAAGCTAGGACACGCTGTGACCTCTATATCTTCTGCTGGATCGCTCAAGTGCTCTTGTGCCAAAGGAAGTCATTTAAGCAAAGTGGCTGATCCTCCTAGTGAGGACCAGCTCAGCAGCCTGGCTGGGATGGCAATGCAGCCTCTGGAAGGGGGGGCTATGGTTGAAATTGCACTAGAGAAGGGGTGGTTGGTTATGCAGACCTGGAGTACACAGCTCCAGCAGGCAGGCAGCTGGCATGACGGGCTCTGTAGCACAGCTTAGCCTCCCCAGCCCTTCTTAGGGGAGTGCCCTCGCTCTCCTCTTCGCTTGTGCAGCGGCACAGGAGGGCAGGCAAGCACAACTGGGGGGACAGTGGGGCAGGTGACTGCAGAGACATGGCCTCTTGTCCAGGAAGGCATCTGTGAAGGACTGCATCCTTAGGCAATTGCCTCAGCAGGCTTGTACATGTTCTTAGTTATCCAGACATCAGGCCACTTGAGAGTGCATTGGCTTAGTGAGGAGAAGGGGGAGAGAGCTCTGCTTCCATATCCCACCCACACCAAACCTCCCACAAATATTCTCCAGTGCTGTTTGTCCTTTTAAGCCCCTTTCCTAACCTCACTCCCACTGAAATTCTGTACTGATTCCTACACAGACTCCACTCTTTAACCTAGTGCCTCTTCAGTCCTCAGCCATGGGTAACACCTTTTATGTCAAAGCTGGGCTTGGAGGAAAAAGAGAAATACATATGTGCTATAAGTTTCATTGGCCTGGACACATCTCATCCCTTGACCACTGGATTTCTCTTTAACCAGGTAAAAGATGTCAGATGTTGAAGTGAAGCAGTTACTTTCCTACCCAACTGTGGTATGATAACAATTGTATGCAAGAAGTAGGGTTATTTATTTTATTTTTCTTGTAGTGTCAGAGGAAATTTGTTTGTAAATATTTCTAATCTATTTACTTGCCAAGTAATTTGCCTTTCAGAGCTGAAACTCAGAATGTCAGAAGAGCAAAACTGTACCTCCAGAGTACCCCAAAGAAATGATTGTTATGAAAGCACTGGGACTTCTAAAGAGGCTGGGACACAGGAGGCCACAAGCAAGGAACCAGCTCCCTCAGTAGAAGAAACCATGGATAGTGTATTGAGACGATTAAAGGAGAAAAGACAACACTTTAACCTTCCTGAGACTATTAAGGTATTTAACAGCTATGACTGTTTCTTTCAGAACTTTATCATCTGAGGCAGATATTAACCAGTGTGCAGCTGTCTCGGGGTATGCTGGCGGGTGTGCATCCTCTCCTGGCACTGCAGTGCATTTTCTCTCTAACAAGGTGGGAGCTCTAGTGCATTTTCCTGAAGTGACTTCTCTGTGAAGAGTTGCACAGAAAAAGGTGCAGGTGTTTTTTTCAAATAGTGCTAAGTGCTTTTTGCTCAGAGATGCCTGTATAAAACTGTTTGCCAAGCACTGCGGTAACCTGCCTACTTGAGGTTGTGCGTGCAGGGAGTGCGTGTTCTAGTATATTAAAGGTGGCTGCAGCAAAGACAACCCTGTCTTGAGTCCACAGAAGCTGTGTGACTAAAAACGTTCCTGACATTATTTTGACAATAAAGGTCCCCTCTCACCTGAGAAATGCTGAAAGCCTCTGTGCAGTCGATAGCACTGCGCTATGATCACATGGACAGCACAACCATGCAGACTGCTCTGCCCTTCTGACCTTCTGTGTTTCCTTGCTCTGATACTGCCTCTGCTCTTTCACGTTCTCGATTACTCTTCTAAATTTAGGACCAATATCCCATGAAACGTGCTTGCTTCGATGCGCAATTTATTTTTGTTTTTAAACTAGTACATATTTTAAAATTCTGCTGTACCTTCACATTACTGTGTGTCACCCTACTATAAGGTCTGTCTGAAGCTATTCTGCAAGACACGCTGTCCATAAAAATACTTTTTTGAGGGCTATTTTTGCTGTCAAATGCTATTGCTATTCCTGATGCTATACGGCCAAGCAAGGCAATACATTCTGGCCTCAAAGGTACCTGAAATCTAAACATTGACAGTAACATTTAGACTCTTGACTGATGAACAAAATATGTAGAGGGGGTGATGAGGGCAAGGAGGCACGAAGAAGAACTAAATGCCAAACTATGTGAGAACTAAGAAGTGATTCTGGGTGGAGATCAGTAGCAGAAAGTACCCAGCAGAGATAAGTTTTTGTTTTGTTTTGTTTCTATTCTTGGTTCTTAAACAGCTAGTTACTGTACAGAAGCTAGAACTGTGCATAATGATGCCATGCTTCTGAGATCTTGAGGTCTGCATACATGACTGACTTTTTAATTGTTTCTTTTTATAAACTGCTTTTTTTAAAACCTGAAATGGAAAAAATGTTTCATTACCAGAACTCCTGTGTAAGAAAACAAAAGATGACAACAAAACCATGCTGTTCTGTATATAGTCCCAAAATCCCAACAGTGCAGACTGTATGATAATATTTTCAGTTGTTGAATTTATTTTTTCTTTTATTATGCAAGGAGTGAGATCAGACACAAAAACAGATGTCAGTGATGAAATCCTGTCTAGAAAAACTCTTTACTAAGAGTAAGCTGGGTATGGGTCTCTGTCCCACTCATTTTTCAATTAATTGGACTTTTCCTGATTTTCCAAGAGACAACCTCCTAAGTCTGTGCAGTGGCAGTGCTGGCTTGAAATATTCTCACAGAGAATTCAGTAATGTAAATTAGATGTTTGCACAAGTTAATGTTGTCAAATATTTTTAAAAGAGCTATTTATTTTCTTCTTGTATTCTTGTAGAGACAACTTGCGTTGAAAGAACTATGTTTGTTAGCAAAGGTGTTTGATAATAGTTATACAAACCTGCTATGGGACAGAAGCTTGAAAAGGAATAATATGAAGCCAAATTACCTTTTCAAAATTATGTTTAGTAGAACCTTAAGTATAACATTAAAAATGATAGGCTTTTGATTATGAGTCATCCTGGACTGTTGGGGGAAAATGAGGTTTATAGCACTGATGATGTGAAATTAATCAAAGATGTCTGCTGGTTACGGCAAAGATCAAAGGCTTCATTTCAGCTACATGCAACTTTGGTGTTACTGTAGATATTTTTTATGTGCAACATTTTATTTTGTATATAACATTTAGATCCAGTACCAGGATCTGAGCAAGATTAATCATAAACTAATAGCAGCTAAATGTTTCGTTTTTCAAGATTTAGTTATTTTGGGCAAGGATAGTGTTTCCATAAAAGCCTGCCGCATTCTCCCCTGAAGTTCAGCTATGGAAAGCCTCTAAGGCCCTGCTGAAATACAGCTGAGAGAATGAGCGTCCTTAAGAGACGTGCAGAGTAAAATCCTGAACCACTCGGTATGTCTGAAGAGGACAAACCACCAGATCTGAATATGAAAGAGCAGAATGTGGTTTTCAGAACAAAATACCCTGCCCACAAAAAAGCCTTTGAGTAAAGTTATTGAATGAGAAGACCTAGAGAAAATTGGGATTGGCCTGTGAATGATTCAGTAACCCCCCCCAAAAGGGTCACTAGATTCTTGTGCTGGGAGCTGGTGATTTATTTAACAGTTCACCTCGTTTTTAGGTACAAGATTTCAGAAAAGAAAAAAAAAGATTAAGACCGTGAATGGAGGAGTTCAGGAGCCAAAAGGCAAATAGACATAATTTGAATCATTTCACTCAAAACCCCACCAAATCCCCAAAAAACAAACTCAAATCTGAACTCCCAAGTGTTTCATGGCTGGGGATGTCATTGCTGCCCCAGTCACAGCGGTGAGGGGCAGCAGCCCTGCAGTGCTCGGCTGTGGCTCTCCAGCAAATGTGGCCTTTCACTGTGGGGCTACAGTCAGACCTGGCCTGACCCCCAGCAGAAGTAACTGGCATCGTTCGATGGATGTGTCATGTCACTTGTTGCCTTCCCTTAAATTTTTTCTGGCTATTTTTGTGTTAAATGCTGCTTTGTAATGAGTCACCACACATCCCCAGGCAGCAGACATCATGGGAACCCAGACCCGTGGCCCGCATGGAAACAAAGCGTTGCCTCTGAGAGTGGAAGGGCTCAGCCAGGTCCAGTCCTTGCCACCATATTGTCTGTCTCCAGGGTTTGTGGCTTCTGTCTGGAAAAACAACAGCAAGCTTCAAAGGCACAAGCAGTCAGGGAACTTATTAGTGAGGAAGACAACTGTATACAATATTTTATGTGCCTTTGTCCCAAGTTATGAAAACTAAACTTCTACCTTAGCTTTACGTGTACTCTCCTTCTTTCTTTAGCTGCAGCAAACAACTTTTGCCTTGTATTTAGTTTGAAGATTTGCAAATCTTCAGTCTGTCCCTCAAGGCTTTTCTCAGGCTGGTTACCTTTATGTACCTGTCCTCTCGTTGTTGCCCTGCTTCAGTTCATGCTTTCCTTGGCTACGAAGCAGTGGTTTTATTTAATTAGCATTGAATTTCATGTTGCTGTATGCAGCCTACAGTCCTAAGATGTCTCAGACAAGTCTGTCGTTCGTGAGTCCATCTGCCTTCTCTGATTTTTAAATTATCAGCCATTTCGAACTTACATGAATAGAAACCCATCTTGAGATTACTAATAAAATGAGCTAATGAAATAGGCCCAAATGCTAGACCCTCTTGAGATTGTTTCTCATGTGTAAAATCAATATTAATGATCACTCCCTGTTTCCTCCTAACCATTCAGCTGCTCCAGGCTTAATAGTTTTTGCAAGAATTAACCTTGTATTAATTGCAGAACTAGTAATAAGTGAACCAATTAGCTACTTCATAATACTCCTACATTCTAGTTAGCAGCTTTTCTCTAAACGTGAATGACAGATAATATTGGAGTAATTAATTAATACAGACCTTTAAGGCAAAATGTGATTAGTGGTTCTGCAGTGTTTTTGCATCTGGGCAGCAAACAAAAAAGCTTTTGCTCCTGCTGAAGTTAATAGCAAGGCACTCCTTTGATATTAGAAGAGCATTGCTTCTTCAGGGCTTGATATATTCTCAAAAAGTAGAGGCTAATTATTAAAAATACTCCCCCAAGTTGTCAATAAAAAACCCTAGTCATTGGCTTTCTGCAGAAAGGTACCCTGCACCCCCCCGCCCCCCGCCCAGCTCCACCCTTCTTCACATTACTTCATTGTGGTGGATGAGCTCTTCTCCGCACCTCCCAGCACTTGGCCCTAATTCATATAGATCTAATTCATATGTGTTTATTTGTTTATTATTTTTAATTTTGGAGGAGTATATTTTGTTATGATTTCTCTTTAGGTAACTAAGCAAGAAAAAAGTTTCATAAAACCCCTTTATGACAGATACAGAATTATCAAGAAACTTCTTGCAACTCCATCTTTGATCACAACAATTGTAAGTTGGAAAGAATTCATATCCATTGTCAAGAAAACATACTAAATGCTGGATTTGACTAGACCCTGTATGTCAGTTTGGCAGCAACAGAACTAGTGTTATTTGAAGAGACTGTGTCCCTGCTGGGGGGGGGGCGGGCAGGGCAGGGGGGGAGTTGTTTGGAACTAGATGGTCGTTAAGGTCCCTTCCAACACAAACCATTCTATGACTGTATGATAATACAGGGTGTTGATGTTTCAAATAGCGCAAATGCTGTGTAAAATTGAACTTCTAAGTATGCCAGAGGTTGTGCTGTGCGGCAGCAGTTTCTGAGGCAATCACTTCAAATGACTAAGAGATCAAAGGCTGGCATTGGTTTTCTATTATGGCTAACATATGCAACACCAATTGAAACCTATCTCTTTCCATGAAGCACTATACTGTCACTGTTTCTGTCTTCTATATTTTGTTGGCAATGCTTTTATCCATCATGTATCGCATCGATACCATTTGTAGTACTTTAATAATATATCAGTGTAATGTAACAGTCCTGGTCTCACTGTGAGTAGAGGAGTGGAATCTGGCTATTTGGAAGTTAATTAGCAGGTCTGTGTCAAAAAATTAATCTAAAAGTAATTGGGGCTGGGTTGATTTTACAAATTATGAATTATTGTCGTGTTAGATGACAGTGGAGCTTTAGATTTCTTTGAAAAATCCCAGTGTAAATCTTTTTACACATGCATATAGATATTTTATTTAACAATTTAACTGAAGCTTCCTTGTGCTACTTCTTAGGAGGTTTGCTCCATGGAGTTTCTATGTTAAAGGCTTAATTTCAAAAGCTCAACTTTTCTTCTGAGGATAAAGGAACCTGAGGAAGACAGCGACATCACTCTATTTTGGTAGTTAACATTTGCAGCTATAAAACTGTGGAATTTCTACCTCCAACTCTTATTACAGTCAGAATTTCTGGACATAATACAAACAGTAGATGGTATATAAGAGGAGTACAAATTCCTGCAAGACTGCACTGCTTACATAAATAGTGTTCTTTAAATCTTTGCAACTTATAAAGACTTTTGAGTAAACAGAAATAAATTGCTGGCTGGAGATACTCAGCAGCAGGGCCAACTTCTGTCCTGTTTAGTCATGGTGGACAATATACAGTACCTCAGGGGGCCCCACAAGGCCGCTCATGAACAATCTCAGGTAGACCTGGGTAAAGCTTTCGATACGTGTAATCCATTTCAGTGAATACATCCAGGAAGTTAGATCCTAATTCTTTATGTTGTCATCCTATTAATTATTAGTATTGTAATGTAAACAAAAACTGTAATTTAATAATGCTTTACATTTTACAAGCAGGAAGAGGAAGACTCAGATGAAGACCAGCCTCAAAGCAGCCATGAGTTACCATCCAGTCCAATATCTTGCCTCCCTGTGGATGAGCACCTGTGTTACGCTCAGGAGGAGAGTGAGCCTGCATATGTGTCACCGCTGGAAGAAAAGAAAGCTTGCAGGCAAACAGCCTTGTCGATGTCCAATTTACATGAGGCAACAATGTAAGTTCTGTTCCCCCCCCCGCCCCAAATATTTTAAAATATTTCATGTAGACTTTGTAAATGAACCATGATCCATATTTATTCATGGGAATATTGTATACCATAGAAGTGAGACAAAACTGTCTTATGGGAGACAAGAGGCAGAGGATAGGTGTTGTTTGGGCAGCATACCTGTGCTTTGAGCTATTTATTCAAACATTGTGCCAAGCCCATGAAGAGAAAGGCGAAGGAATGTAAGCAGATAGGAGAAATAACTACATATATAGAGGGGTAGAGATGACATAATGGCATAGTAAAGCTATGTAGACCTACCTATAATTGCTGCAAAATGTTTAGCTATCTAACTACTGATGTTCTTACAAAGCAGTCATAAAACAAAGTACAATTTGGCGAAGCAGATAGTCGGCTCCTGTGTGTACATACTGGGATTGGCTTATGAGTGATGTAAAAATGCCAGAGACATGATGCATGCAGATGGTGATAGGAGAGCTGAGTGGAGGATCACGCAGTACATGGTCACAGGAGAGGCCCTTGAAGGCGTGTAAAATCAATTTCTTCCTTGTGTAAGAATAACTACTAGTGTCTAAGAATTTCAGGTTGCATGAGACAACAAATATCAAGAGGCACATGGGATGTTACCACTCAGCTCTGAAACGTGCTGGGGAATATGCCTCCCAAGAATAGATGCGTTCTTATAGTTTATGGGATGGTGTCTTTTTCTTGTGTTTTGATTGGAAGCTCTTAGATGCATAAATGATGTTGACTAGGCTCTACCAAATTTGAGAGTAAATAAAAATGTCTTGTTCTTCTAACTCAACTATGCATGTAATAGTTTGCTCAAAAATGCTATGAAGATATTTCTGTGCATTTTGTTATCATGAAGAAAAAAAAATAACCCAAACAGCTGCACATATCATAATGGAATTCTTTCTGTGCTTAAAAACCTTATTCTCCAAATACCAGCTAAAACATAGCCTCCAAAAATGTTGCTTCTGGGTACCACTAGCATTTCCACTGCATCACAGTGATGTTTGCTTTTAGGAGTAGGGTTTGGATGTTAACTTTATTCAGTTACAGAGATGCAAAGTGTTACCTGTGAGATGCTGAGCCCTGTCAACACCATCAATGCCACACAGAATAAGACCACAACAAGCCCTCAATCCTTTTCCTCCCATGTTGTCCATAGAGTCTCTGCCTTCACTTAGAAGGGTGAGAATACTAGTAAAAGGGAAGGAAGGCTCACGTGTTTATTGCGTGTGATGGTGCAGTCAGTTATAGCCATAGCTGGAGGGATGCGGTGGAATGTCTCGAGGCACTGAGATCAGTGCCTGCTGTAGCCCACAGCAGCAGGCTGCTTATTACCCAAAGCCGTGTGGGGATTTCATGTTCTTGTCTCTGTTTTGTAGGCCCGTTCTGCTTGAACATCTCAGAGAAACAAGAGCAGATAAGAAAAGGCTTCGCAAAGCTCTGAGGGAGTTTGAGGACCAATTCTATAAACAAACAGGAAGGTAAATAACCACCTCAACAAAAAGCCTTCCTCCTCCCCTTTGGGCTCCTATGCAGACATGTTTGTTTCTGCTAGGGTGGGTACTTTTAGGTGAGCAGGCCATACAAACTGCAGCTGGGGACTGGAGGATACCATGGAAGTGTCTGGTCTCTGTGGAGATGTCCATCTCCTTGCTTAGTTCCTCCAGGACATGGACATCCCTGAGGACAGGCTGGATTTGGGGATCTTCAGGACATGCCTGCAAGAGGTATAAACTCCTTCTCAGCACAGGATCTTTCCAGCTAAAGAGGCTTTCTGAGGATCTCAGCCTGCAGGGATCACACCTGGCAGTTGGGCCAATTTTAAAAGGCCAGATTTAAAGCCAGAAACCACTGTTTCTTTCACGCATAACCACTGGCTACTTTTCACTCTTCGTTTATCCTCCTCCCTTCATTTAGCAAACTTGTTTGCTGAAAACCACAGAGGATATGGGCATGTAGTGTTCTGGTAACAGTTCTCAAAGCACTGAGTAATAACATCTTTGCATATTTGAGAATGAAGTAGTTATGCTTGCATAGCTGACAAGAAAGAAAATTACCTGGTATATGAAAATTCAGTGTTTTAAATACTATTACTTCATGTCTGGTTATTAGAGCTTCTTGGTCCTGCTAAATTATCTTTAACCACCTACAGTTAGAAAAAAAAAGAAATAATCCAAACTAATCCTTATTAGTTGTTGCAGAATTAATTTTAAAGGCTGTTTCTTCTCTTACTCATAAAAGTGATAGCACTTCTATTTGCTTTTCATAGGAGTCCTCAAAAAGAAGATCGGGTGCCCATGGCTGAGGAATACTCTGAATACAAGCACATGAAAGCCAAAATCAGGCTCTTGGAGGTTCTCATCAGTAAGCATGATATTTCCAAAACAATTTGAAGCAAATACAATGCTGTGATATTGTTCTCAAGCAAAAAACAAGCAAACAAACAAGCAATGAAAAAGAGGAAGTAATTTTACAGGTCTTGGTCTGCTGCACAATTAGATTTTTGTGCTAGACACTGAGATTTTTTGATGCACTTTACCAATTATACTAGCTGGGATGAGCGAGAGGACAGCAATATGCAAGAATATTAAGCACGGGTGAGTGGACTATAGTATATATATATATTTTTCATTTTGAAAAAGCCTTGAAGTGCACTGTGAGAATGTTAGAAAAGTGAAAGGACGCTGAAGTATTGTAGATCCTCAGTTTGACCTGCTCTTAGTTTTAAAAAGTGCGAGGAAATGCTCTGCAGGTTTTAAGTACATCTTTGTACATGATAATGTACCACACATTTCTTTCCAGAATGACCATGCACTATAATTAACTATTAACATTGGTTCTCAATGTGCTGATTCACTGGAGCAAAAGAAACACAAGCTTAAAACAAATGAAGGAAAAGCTTATGAATGTACTCTGTCTTTCAAGACAGTGTTGCCATTCAATTCCAGTAGTTTCAAAGATGCATGCAAAGAACCAGTGCCAGGATTTGGTCTAATATTCTG
>VXBL01000835.1:1377792-1397985 GCA_013400195.1 Aramus guarauna | reverse complement strand
AAAAGGACAGAGCACTATTGGGTTTTTAGAAATAAGAGAAAGTGTTTGGCAAAAATGAAATCGTTTACTGGGAAGAGCTAAAACAAATGTACTGGCTGCTCTCCTTTTCACTATGGTCCACAGGACCTGGCTCATGGTACTTAAAATTTAGTAAATAGATCAACTACATGCTAATTTTATTTCTGTATTAAACTTTGCACTTTATTTTGCCTGACGCTATAACATTTGCTTTTCTAACTACCAAAGCTCATTTAGACGCATGCACTTTGTAAAATGTCAAAGTATTTCTGGTGTTATAAATTGCCACATATATATATTAAACCAAGACTAGATTATTGCATTATGCTAAGATATTTTGGATAAAGTACATGGCATATAATTGAGTGTCACAGTTATCTGATGAGAAACGCTGGACTTGTTTACTAAAAATAAGATTATAAAAAAGATATTTTTCCATTGGAATTATGCATCTTTCGTAACTTTCAGAGCACCACACTTTGTAATATTAAGGAGATTTTTTTTCACTACTTGTGATAGATCATTTGTGTGAAAAGTGGACTATTAACAGAAGGATTATCAGTGGGTTTTGTACTAGAAATGAAAAGCAGGGATTCTGGGAAATACCTAGCCCAGACATAAAGGAAGGAAGAATAAAATAAAATAAAAAAAGGACTTTAATAAGTTGAATCATGTTTAGTGTTTTGCTTTAACTGTCGTTTTGTATCGACCACATAGAATAAGCAACCTGTTTTCTATCTTGGTAAAAAGATTTTCATTTTATAAAGCCTATTATATACCAACCATGTTTGTATTTATATTGTATGTAATGGCTCAGCATGATTTTGAAGACATACCCATTTTCAAGTAGTTTGGAGGAAAAAGTATGAACACTAAAAAAGGAATTTTTTATTTCTCAGAGGTTTGTTGTTTCAGTGTACTGAATGATTTGTGACTTAACTTCTATGAATCAGAAATGGTCTCCTTCATAAATCTGTTTTAATTAAAGTCATCTAGAGCAACAGGAACAGATACAGAGCTATTTGAAGTTTACAAACTACATCTTTGATAAGGGAAAATGATTTCATGACATGTATACAATTGATATTAAAATGTAATCTATATATTCTATATGATTGTATAATATTTTATACAACAGTACAAATAAAATATTTTTCTATTATATTTATTATGTCGAGACACAGTTTCTGTTTTCAGTTAGCTAATATAAATAACATAAATAACACTGTCAAACAACACGTTGGAAGTGCTGACATTTCTAGGCTCTGAAATTTAAATCATGCTGCAATTACAACCTTTCATGCTGTTTGGAGTTATCCCAGTATTTGTTCAGTAGTTAAAATGAATGCATATTTAAACACCATTTATAAGCCGTTATTTTTATTTTGCTACAGCAGTTTATATAGGATTTTGTTATGTTTGGCAAGAAACAGAAAACAATTTTTGCAGCATCTAGGTATAAATGGTTGCCAGAAAGAACTCCAGGACTTCTAATCATTTAAAGCGTCAGGAGAACAGAAGGGAAAGAGAGAGAGAAGAAATACTAAAAAGGCTATTGGAGATTTTGAAGACTCATGTTTGCTTTTGGTGACAGCGGCATGTGCATGCTTCTGACAAAAATGTCTGACTATGGAAACGGGCAGTAGAGGTTTGAAGGCTCCTAAGTAACAAGGGAAGTCTTAACGTCCAACGCTGATATTGCAGGTCTTGCAGCTGGGATCTTTCTTTGCATTTGCAGTAGACAAGCTCATTAGTTGGTGACCAGTAATTTCCGCAACTGTGCCGAGGGAGAGATCCACAGGATCAGTGTAAATTACTTCCAAAATAACATCCTGGGCGTGATGGTAAACCATGACACCGTCTTCTTCATCACAGGTCAGAAATTTATTATCTTTTATATTTAGTTGAGGAAGGCGCTGCTTACAGAATTCATCTCCTGGTGATCCGACAGGGGCCATAACGAGAATGACGTAGTGGTAGGCTGTGTACATGCAGTAGAAGTCTCCAAAGTACAAGTTAGTGTTTGGGTTGAAAAGTTTTTCAGCTGCAATCTCAAACCTGTATCTTCCATAAGGTGAATCTTGGGGTGGCTTCCCAGTGTTAAACTCAGTGTTGCAGCTAAAGAAGATGCCTTCCAGCTTCCCACTGATTGGAGAGCCATGGCTGCCACTGTTATCCTTAACAGAGGGCTGCATAGCATTCCCATGATGCTCTCTACAAA
Source organism: Aramus guarauna (assembly GCA_013400195.1). Taxonomy (NCBI): domain Eukaryota; kingdom Metazoa; phylum Chordata; class Aves; order Gruiformes; family Aramidae; genus Aramus; species Aramus guarauna. The sequence continues at coordinate 1,395,746 of VXBL01000835.1, read as the reverse complement.
TGAATGGTATTGTTTATTTTGCAACACATGCTACAGAAAAACATGGCAAGTTAAGATGTCATGCTGTTTGGTAACAGTACTGAAGGGACACAAAGGAAAACCGTTAAATTGAGAACTGTGGTTAGTGTCATGAACTTAGGACCAAGAAAATCAAGTGACGCCACACTCAGAGAAAGCTAGAATAACTCTTGCTCAAGGGTAAAATCTGATTTTCCAGTCTGGCTTCTCTGTGAGCCATGAGCTGTGTGTGTATTATATGTAGGCAAAGAATGGCACAAACAAAAAAGCCCCCAAATTGCCAATATCTTTAATTAGCTGATTGTTTAGCCTTCCATTACAATTCTAACAATAATCACACTTTAGTTTAATCACAGATTAAAAATTGCAAGTCAGTCTCAATATGCTGGATATACTGTTTGTTAATGCGTATTTTTAGCATAGGCAGTATATATTTCATGTAGAAAACTGCCAGTGAAAGTTATTTCTGAATGATGTTTTTCAGAGAGCTTATAGGAAGGAACGTACTGTCTGCCATAGTTACCCCCCCCCCAAATGATAATTTCAGGTGTAATTTGTCTAGTGCTGACTTTGATCAGAGCAGAGCTGGGCACAGAGTGTGAGGGAATTTGGTTAGTTTCCACTTTGATTGGTATCCAGCTTCTGCAGTCACTAGTCCTAAGGGGAAAAAATGTACAAGACTTTTTTTTTTTTTTTGCAAGCTGAGCTCAATTTGGTAACAGTGAAGAGAAACGTTCAATGTAACAAGTAAATTTCTAAAACTAAATCCCAAATTGCACTCAGCAGCATTAGGCTGCTAAATTTAAGAGAACAGTCCCAAACACCCCATCTAATCCTCCTTAGCACCTGAGATTTAATGTACAGCAGGACATTCCCCAGAACTTGTGCCCCACAGCTCCCTGAAAGTGCTGTAGTGACAGCTTTGGCACTCTCTGCACCTGCAACCATGTGATACCAGAAAGGGAAACATTCCCTTTTGTAAGTAAGTCCTGCAAAACACCAGATTTACTAGGTATCCTTAGAAAATGCCTTTATACACATTGACTGATTAGAAACGCATGAGGCTGTGGGGCTGGAGAATCTTACATCTCCATCCTGCTTTACTTTTTTTTTTTTTTTTTTTTTTTTTTTTTTTTTTTTTTTTTTTTTTGAGAGAGAGAGGAAACTAGCCAAGAAAGTCTGTTCTCTTTCTCCTCTTAACTTGAATAGCTCCAGGTAAAATGGTGCTGTATGAGAGAATGTTTCACTTGGTTAAAGTGGGAGGTAGCAGTCAAAGCAAACAAATTCAGTGTAAATGTACAAAACATCTCTAAATCAACTCAGTAATATCTCCAAGTGTGATTTTTTTCATTATTTCTAATCTCCCTAGCAGCATATCTTAATTTGACTCTAAGATAAATTTCAAAAGTTTTCTGGTTCATTCAAATACTACATAGTTATTGTCTCAAGTCCTATTTCACAAGACATTGATTGGGCTGGGGGCGGGGGGGGGTGTGTGTACACACAACTGGTATTTTATGACTGAAACCATTACTAGGGAGAAAAAAAATCAGTTTGACTAACCACTGCCTCTGCAACATAAAAGTCAGGCTTCTTGCAGTTCCATTTCTGTGGCAAGATACTGACATCCAGTGGCCAATTAGCCTAATTATAGATCACTCTTCCCGGGGATCTAAGCTGCATTGTGGTGCTCCCAGCAAGGTAAGCAGCAGAGTGACAGGAACACTCCTTACAAGTTCATACTTCAAACCCTACATTTAGGGGTTGCTGCTTTAGCACTGTGATGGTTGCTTGTTTGCCAGTGCTACTAGATAACTTTTCCAAGCTTATCCACTAGTTATCACACCACAGAGGCCACTGACAGGCATGGTATGACAAGGAAATTTTCCAAAAAGGAAGCATGTGGTTAGGGGTTTTAGCATAACATTCAGAAGGGTGCATTGTGGAAGGACTCACCCTTGTGACCATATCAATACATTTCTGATCAGAAAAGGCAACCCTCAGACAGTTACAGGTAATCTAGCTTCACACCGACCTGGTAAAACACAGCTTTTTGTCTCTCTAACAAGAGGGAAAGCAAACTAGTTCCTATTTGTATCAAACNGAGATACAGTGTAATCAATTAGAGTCACATTTGGCAGAACAAGGCCAAACTCACAGTTATAAACACACCTCCAGGGCAATTTTCAAAGCTCTGTGAACACAGAGGCAGGTGCACTATGATTAACATAGCTGAAAACAAAACTATATGAGAATCAGAACCACCACAGGCATCTCCTTTCTGTGTTATCTGGTCCGGGATGGCAGCAGAGATTTACAAGGTCCTCAAGGAGCCTCAACAACTGCAATTAATTCTCTACTTCCATTCAATTTTGAAGCTTTGTCACTATGTGCAATAAAATAATTTTTCCAAAACACAGAAGGGGAAGAACAAACCCCATGCTCTGGAACATACAAGACACCCCTGGAGTCCAGCAGATACTTCTGACTACAAGGTGAGAACATTTCCAAGGGTGGTGGAGTCTGTTCTTTGGAGTTGGATTCCCTCAAGTAGTTTTTTTCTTCACCAGTTTTAAAAACCTCTTAGTTCTAGACAGGCACTAGTGTGACACCCACATAAAACCTGAATTCTGTGGCACAGCAGTAGCCCTATCTCTCATTGCATATTAAAGAAGCACAGTCAGTGCTGCCACTCTTCTGACACGATACTGAAAAAAAGATGTTGACACACTGCTTACCTCTTATCCACGTTCTTCCAACGGTGGAAGGTTACCTCTGCGTGGTGGCTGCTCCTGAGCTTTGACTCCTTTTATTAAAACATCTTCTTCTCTATTGTAATGATGCTTCTGGTTGCATGTGCGAAGGCACACTGGGTCTCCAACAGGAATAAGGGACCTACCTCCAGCTACCCCATTTATCCATTCCAGCTGAAGAGCAGTGTTTTAAAATTGTCTAAACATCATCCCCTTTCTCTCCCCACATGATCTGTCAATTAACATTAGGATTGCAGAACCCCTGTTACTGCATTTGGGCATAGAAATGGGGTGGCTGTACAGGGAGAGCAAATATTTGAGATGGAACTCTTACATGCAGGCAAATGCCTATGTACACAGTTGTGCACTCCTACTATTAGACACCTCACTTTTTGAATTTCTAGTACAATAGAAGTATTTGGCTACTAAACATTACGTTATGATAACAGACACTTTAATCAGGCTGGAGACCCTGCGAGTGCTTCAGTTTCTGCTTCAAAACACAAACTTTTATTGACTAATGGAAGTGCTAAGTTAAGCAAGGTGGAAGAAATGAGTTATATTTTTTTTCCCCCTTCTTCTGAACTGGCAATAAAGCATACAGACATTCTGCCCTAGCTTTAGCACAGCTGCCTCCATTTACGTATTTTCATTACTCCCTTAATTTGACAAACAATTTTGCATATGTTTACTTTCTTACCTGGTATAATCAAAGTATTCTTTGTGCTGATTCCGATAAAAGACAGACAGTTTAAGCATACGGCCTGCAATCACTTCAGCTTTTTCCAATAGCTGTGTTAGGTGAACTTTTGAATAATCTGGAAAGAAAAGACAACCTGCTAGTATGGGGGGGAGGCAGGAAAAACCACATTACTCTCCAAAAGCTACACAGATGCACAGACTTAAAATTGGGAACAGAGCCTCAGTAACATGCCGCACATCATGCAGCAGCTATACAGAAAATATATAATATAGGCAAGCACCAGTTTCCAAAGGTGACAACAGACAAATGGCAGGAACATGCACGTTTGATTCAACTCATGAATACTCTATAAGCCTACACCATCTTTCAGATGAAGACTTTCTGTGTTAGAGCTGGTTTCCTTGTATTTGAGACTGAAGAGGAGCTGAGAACTGCCCCTCTAGCTTATATCATCTGACAAACTGTTCGCTACTACATACCCGGTTGTGAGCCAGTAAAAATTCACATAACTAAAAAAGCTTCCTTAGGACCCAGCCTGAATGTCATCTCAGCTTTCATGGGATTCATAGAGAGCTCACTTCAGCACTCAGCTTTCACACAGGCAGGCACATTGGCAGCAGGTGATGAACATCCAAAGGAAGAGACTTAGAAATCAATAACAGGCTAAACTGATCCTCGAGACAGGGTGTTGGTGATGCTCGGGTTTTGCAGCATGCGAAGAGAGAGCAGCAGAATATCTTAAGCAAGCTGTCTGTTAGGGAGCTGCCATTCTGCCTGTTCTACAGGTGCTAGTAGCCATCAACAGGCACACAAGTGGCCCTGCTCCACTTTGGTTCACCAGTCTCCTTTCCTAGCCTGGGACAAGCAGGGGTGCCAGGCATGGCACTTTGGGGTAGCTGAGCTATTGCGGAACAAAGGGTTAGTCCAGCTGCCACTCAATGCACCAAACCTGAGGACATACAAAGCCTAAAGTTAGAATTCCAGTCTCCAGGTGTGACTATTATAACTCTTCCAGCCTAGTTGGCACTGGTAGATGGCTAACCCACTCAGGCAGCAAAGCTAGTGTTGATTGCATATGTTCTGTGATGCGCATTTCCCCGGCAGTATTACCTGCTGTGCAAAACTCGATGATTTCACTCCACTCAGAAACAACATAATCGCCATCAACTTGCTTTGACGCTGTCTGCACTGCTACCGTGTATTCTGTTCTTGGGCTCAGGAACCAGTGCCCACGGACTGTCATAGGCAAAGGAACAGCTTTGGCCACCAACTTAGTGGGTACATCCTGTTGGAAACAAAAAGACGAAACAACACACGAGTCAGCAGTGCAACCAAACCAATCCACCACCCCTGCCATCATCATTTTTGCAACATAATCCTCAATCCCTGGCTCTTCTATGTAAACCGTAGTTACTTCTCACAGCCCATTGGTGCAGCAAAGTTAACCGAGTGGCCAAGGACGATGGTCTAAGGTCTGCTCTAAGACCTATGGTGATAACTTGCACGTATGAGTTTATTATATGTTCCAAGTGACCACAGACTGATACTATTATATACAGCCCTAACATGTAATTCAGACTAGGGCCATTTATGCTTAAGTATGTAAACAGAGAAAGACACACTACTGAGCACCGGGATATCTTAATTTAAGAGTTTGTGCTCTCATTGCCATTGTTGTCTTTTGGTCAGTGTAACCAAACAAAATTCCTCCTGCCGTCAATCAGTCCACCTGTATTGCTGTTGATATCTTCCAAATGAAACTTCAACAGAGAAAATTAAACACCTTACAGAGTAGCTGTGTGTTTTACATCTATCAAAACACTCTTATGTACAGGAAGGGCCAGAACAAGCCAAACATACAGCTGCATAGTTTGCACCTGTTATTGTACCTCTTGCTTCCGACCCCGCCACCATTTCAGATACTCTATTTTGCTCTTCCAGTGTATCGCACCACAGTGCAACAAAGAAGAATAGCTGCTTGTTATTGAAATCCCCAACTTCTACAGTACCAAAGGCTGCAGGACAGACCATCAAGAGGAAGAGGAGGAAAAACAACAACAACAACAACAACAACAAAAAACTGGACAGTTTATGCTAGAACTGTGAGTGAAAAGACTCATGGTGGAGTTGAATAATTCCCTACATGGTGTACCCGAGGAGCTGTGATAGAGTGAGAGAGGTATTTAATGCTGAAAATTTATCACTAATCACAGAATAATAAGATGGCTGCCATGTGAAAAGTGGGCATTTCAGATAACATCCATAGCTGTCCACCTATGTATACACCAGTCCACAGTCACCCCACCTATAAATACTAGCACAGTAGTCCCTTAAGGAAAAAAGATATAGAAGAGAGACATTTTCTGTTCATGATCTGTAAGCAAGACCTGAAAGATTTTTTGTTTTGTTTTGGGTTTTTTGCTTATCTTCTATCATGGAAAAATATCTTTCTTTTATTGTTTTTTCTGTCATTCTTCAGTTTCTCTACTAAGAAACTGAAAAATTAGTAGCTTGTAATATTACAAGAACTGAAATGTGGGTTTTGCCCCATTAATTTTGTCGGTTTTCACGTAACATGAAAAAGCCTCATTGCCCCCCTGCATCAAAGCCTTACCTTCCAGCTGTGTATCAGGAAACTCTTCTAACTGTATCAAAAAGGGGAAGACTAACTAAAACCATGTTAAACAGAGGGTTTTATCTCTTGCACAGCTGGGGAGGAGGGGCAGATATGATGCTTTTCATAACTCTAATCTGTTGTTTTTCTAAGCAAACACTTTTTTTTTTTTTTTTATTTTTTTTTTTTTTAAGGTTGCTATGCTGACCTCAGGAAAAAATGTTCAAATGTTCATGTTGAAATTTACCTGGGGATTCTTCTCTATTTCTTACTTTCATCTCTTTTCTGCTCAGCTCTCATTCCTGGCTGAGCCCCCAAAGAAGTTCAAAGGAGGTTACATGCCAGCTCAAGGACAGCCTGGATTCTGGAGTGGCAGATGGCTGCTCCACCACCAGCACCCACCAGACAACTCTAAAGGTACCTAGACAGTAGCAATTTCCAAGAACAACCTGGAAGCACTGAATAACTAAGCAGCAAGGTATACAAGTCACACTACCTCTCTCCTTTTTGGGAAAAGATCCCTACTTTGTCATCCCTTTTCATTGCCAAAGAAGCAGCTTTCAATTTGCAGCTTTCTTCCATCTTGTCCTTCCCTTTGCCAGATCTGCTTGTAGGACACATTGTGGGAACTCAGCACACCCACGTTCTAGTCCTAGTTTTGCTAAATATCTGAGCCTCATTTCCTATTACATGGGGATATCATACTTCCATATCTTAAAAAAGAATGGAGGTAGCCAAATTGCTTTGAGAAAAAGATAGTCTTACTAGAATTCTAGTCTTTACATACTACTACCAGTACAAACCTCCTCTTTCACAGATATGATGACAATAGTCATAAATAATAAAACTATATGCACCCTAAATATGCTGGATATACTTTATATATTTGCCAACAGAAAAAGTATTGAAAGGATGAATCAGTGATGTATGCTCTCCTGGGTACATAAGGAAACAAACAGCCCCCTTTCCCGAGGTACAGCATCTACCTAGCAGGTTATGCCTATATGCCAAGTCGCTTGCTCACAGCCATGTGAGCAAACTGAGACTTAACACTAACTCTCTACAAGTTAGAAAACAGTTTAAGCTGGTCATCTGGGTTTATCACCTGTGAGAGACACAAGCATTTGCAGACAGTGATTTACCCTACCCGCAAGCTAAGGAGGGATGACTTTTTTCCCCTGAAGATGCCCATCTCCTTCCACAGCCTGACTGCTGGATGGCTCCTGAGAGTACGTCCCAATGCTCTTTTTTATAACAAAGTGGTAGGACGCACTCTGTTCTTTCTAAAAAGCACTCCTAGGAGAAGTGGCAGTGATATTCTTCACCCTTATACAACAGCTTTGTTATATAACAACAAAGACAATGGATGGGTGGGAGCTGATTCAGTTCCCTCTAGATTCTGGGAGGTTTCAGTCCCTGATGCTGCAGCTGCCAGGTTATCAGCTCCCTACCCAGCAGGTCTGCTGCTGAGCTTCAGCTATGAAACTTGTATAACTTCGTTATAGGGAGGAAGGATGCTTATCCCTAACTGTACTGGAGTTAGGGCAAATTTTGAATCTGAGCAATTTTTCATTTCTCAACAAAAGCTCATTCTAGAAAGTGTGTTAAAATTTACTTAGTGCTAAAGATGAATGAAAGCAAACACGTATGTGCTCTGGCACAGTTAGCTGTTAAGAGCATTCAGTCTGTGCAGTTCTCTTGCCCATCCTGTCTGTTGTCTGGATTTCCATCCTTCTGGCTCAGGAAAAAAACAAACCAAAACAGAACAAAACACCCCACAGAAAAAGCTTTACCAAGTCACTAACACAATTAGTACCAAGAAATTTTAAATTAATTCTGACAAAACATCCAACTTACTCATCATTTCAATTGACAGACTTTAGTCTCCTTTTCTTACAAAACCAATTACCTCTCTCCTTTGACTAAACACTTCATCACAGTAAAAAGCTAGGGAATTGCTGAGAAAAACAAAATAAATCTAATGTCTTTTCTTTATTACACTACCAATATCCTTTTCCCCCCCCTCTCCATTTTAACACTAGTTTCATCACTGTGATCTAGATTTTGAAGTGTATGTAGTGTTTGATCTGCTACGGTGGCTCTACCTTTTACAAAAATAAATTTTGCAACTTTACACCAGTTTGCACATGAATGAAAACCCATGTAGATTAAAAAAAAATGGAAGAAATTAAAAAAAGAATCCATCCCAGTAACCATTGGTATTAGAAGGTATATCCATTCCTGCAGTATAAAATGGGAATTCAAATTCAAATGCTGTCACTCCAAAAGTAATAATAGTAAGAAAACAAATGTACCCTACTTTATTTGCTATTGCCATTAAAAATAAGTTATAATAAATACCTATTATAACATTAAATTTGGTAGTGTTTTGCATGCTGGTTCCTAGCAACTGCAACACCTTGACCAAACATGTAAAATTCTTGATTTTGAGCAACAGTAAATGATTTTTCATTACACTTAATACATATGTTACTTCCAACCACATTACCAAAAAAAAAGTCAAATAAGGAAACATGAAAGTTATACACCTGCTATTAACAGAAGTCAACAGGAAAAACACTCTCACAATAAAAAGACTCAGAAAAATTGGTGGAAATATTTCCTGGTTATCCCACTGTCTTATAAACCAACAGTAATTTAGATGTTGATAGAATTAGAGCTCTCATATGTGTCTGGATGGTTATTTGTGCCTTATCTTTTAGAGATATTGCCAACATTTATTTATTATTTTTTAATTTGCAGATGATTGTGTTTAATCTTCTATCTCATTCCATGTTTTTCTTGACATCTCAGTGTTTCAACTATTCTAAGGCCAAAGGAAGTTTTGCTGGATTTGATAAGTACAGATTCTGCAATGCATTCAATATGTCCCTGCTTGAGGAAAGAGGCCAGATGAATATTCAGGTCACAGTGCTGAACGCTGCAAACTAAAATTGCTGGAAGCCTTCCTAGAAGTGCATTAGAATTTGTGACTCTTCTGTTGAAACTACATGTGTTGCTCTCATGAGTCTGTCACTGAACAAGGACAGGCAGAGAATACATAAATTGTTTAAATAATGATTAAGAACTAGTCAGGAATAAAAATGCCTGTCTCACAATATGTTGTACAGGTTCCAAAATTGTTTTCAAATAAAACAGAAAAGGTAATATTCAGTTTTCTATGAAATGAATGTATTTGTGTGTACATGCACATAGGCTAGAGACAGAGAAGGTATTCAGACTAAAAAAAGAAAAAAAGTCAATCAGATTAATCAAACCCCACTTTTGCTGGATGTCCAATACCTGTTTCCCATAATCTGGCATTAAACACTGAGATTCATCTATTTAAAATCAAGTATTTCCACTTTGACTTTAAAATGAAAATTACCTTATGTTTAAATTTGTTGGAATTCTTGTTTTCTTTCTTGTTGAGATCGATGAAGTAATGAGTAATGCGGTCCTTGGATTTAGAATCCATGTCCCAACAAATCTTGAAGGAATCACATGTGATGTTACTTATTTTGATGTTATGTGGGACTGGAAGTTCCTCCATCTCTGCAATCCCACTATCTTGTGATTTATTCCCTGCATAAAAAATAAGCACAATTCATTCAGTTAGAATCAGGTCAGAAAGACCTACTAGAAACCTGTTTTCTGTACTCCAGTATAATCACATCGCTGAACAGCCTTTCACAAAGTCTCATAGGTGGTACTCAGAAGCAACTATGAGGTACAATTATGCAAGTCTCAATGTCAGTGAAATATCAGAAAGGGATGAAATTCCTTGTGAATAAGCACTAATAACATGTAAACAGGCTGCACAGACTGGCTAGTAGGGTGCAGTTCCAGTCCCATCTGAAGCTATCTGGTGCTACAATGTTTAGGTAAGATGCCAGCAACACCCACAGTTAAAATAGTGGCCCTATCCATACCTGCCAGTGACATAAATACAAACAGAAATCATACTCATCCTAAACCTATTTTTCAAGCACAAAGTCAAACCAATCTCTTCAAGGTTTATAGATGGTGTATGTATATACACATATGTACACGCATATATAAAATACCGTTTCCTTCACAATGAAACAAGTAACAGAGATGACTGTGTTGAATCACAGTAAAAGGAACATATGCACCAGTTTCATTTTCCAGTATTTATTCTGTCTACTCTATTTGCTCAGTTGAGACCCTGCAGTTTTCTTGGGAGGTTTTTTCTAATTTCTCTAAGTGCATGTGGTAGAGGAACAAATGACCATTAACTGCAAAAAGCATCACAGGTTCTAAAACTAGGTCTTCCCTTAGTTCTCAAGGCAACCTTGTAGTAGAGCATTCCATAAACACTAAAACTCAGAAACGTTAGGGAACTTGCACTACATAAGACAAAAGTCAAAACCAAATTAAAAAAAAGAAGAAAGATGAGAAAAATGAGTAAAAAGGCAAAAATAGAGAAGATGCAAGAGCAGGAGTAAAATAACAGAGCATTTAAAAAACCAAAACCAAAACAAAACAAAAACCCAAACCAAAACATATATAGATAAGATTTGAAAGACACAAAGGAGAAAAACAAGGCAAATGCGAAAAAGAGAGAAAACCTCAAATTCTGTCCAGATGAAGAAGATAGGAAGCCCAGGCAGAGATGTGAGGCAGCACATTGTCAGAATTAGTTTTATTCACGTCTAATTATAGAAAAAGAGAGTATTTATACTTCTGTCATAACTGATAAAAAACTGGACACAGAAGGTTAGTCTAGTCAGTAACAATAACAAAAATTTGACTTGGAAAACATTACAGACATTTCAACCTCTCAACAAACGCTGTCAAAGAATTATTCCAACACCTCAATGCAGGAATATTAAGGTCAGCCTCATTGTTCAAAATTCTTCTCATGGATACGTGAAATTCAATCACAGTCTACAAAATCCATAGATATTCAGCTAATATTCTGAAAAAAGTAATGTTACAGATGATTTCAAGAATCAACAATAAGACTTCTCTATTTTTATTCCATTTTATACATTTACATCCAACAGGTTGTCTATTCTTCAAATACCCTATTAGTTGGGTTTTTTTTTCATTTTCAACTAATATCAAAGTCAGATGGTGCATCGTCTTGCTCAAAATCCTGCTCTATTTGTGCCATTCACAATGACATTTCAACAGCTGCACTGACTGCAATAGACTCAGAAATACGAGTCATTACTGAAAGCTTTCTGTTCATGTGAAATACATGGTAAGTTCTTTTCCCAACATGAGATTTCAGAAAGCCAGGGAGAAAATGTCATTGGTTTCTTTTGTAAGCATTTTGTAGTTGAAAAAATGACTGAAAGCTCTACCAGGCACACTGAAAAGGTTACATACGATCACTCTTCCAGGAGCGAGGCTCTGTGTTTAAGCAGAAGATGGAGTGATGCTGCTGAGGTTCTCAGACCACCTGAGAACTGGATGGACTCAGATCCCATCACACTAAATAAATGAATAAAGACCTGAACAAACATGCAGTCAGGAAAACCAAGCCATATATACCCACAATTCCTTAACGTGCAACTTCTTTGCTTCAGAAGTGAGCTTCTATATGCTATACCTATGAGCCTTAGCCATGTTACAAATAGCCAAGCTAGTTTAAGCTTCAGAAGACATGTGTAAAGCAGTAATGACCATTGACAAAAAGTAACAGAGATGAAAAAAGGTTTTGGACCACACCAATGACAGTCAAAGAGCAAAAGTGCTTCTGTAAATGTTTTTTTTTTTTTTTCTGTACAATTCTTGGAATTAATGTCTGGCATATATTTTTAGATGTCTGCGCTCCTGATCCTTCTAAATTTTTTCCTTAGGAAGTGAAGAGTTTAAGTAAATGTCTAGCAGAAAATCTCCAGGTAATTTTTAGCAACTTTTTAATATAAGTCTGAGAAAAAGAAACCACTTGCATTACTAAGTGCTAAGCTATCCTTCTTTTGTAATGGAACAAAATCCAAAATAAATACTTCTCTGAAATCTTTAAAGCTCTTTGAAAGTGGAAAATATCATTTAACAGATTTTGAAATACAAACAGAATACAAACAGAATATGAAATAAGTGAAACACAATCATCACGAGCAAGCACTACTCCAGTTTCTCTTCTATTTAGAATATAAAGTCTCTGTGATATTTGTAATGCTTACTTATATTTTGATACATATTTCTGTAGTCCTGAATGTCAAAAACCATTGAGTTGACAGGCAATAATAGGAATTTGATAATGATACATAGTATTAATAAGGAGGAGAATGATTGGTATATGGTGACTTTTGAATAGCAATCGGTGTACCGTTGCATGGGAACAAGGTAAAAAAAGGACAGAGCATGAAAAGCATACTCCTGGTCTCTTAGATTTGACTGATTTTAGGAACCAAACATGCAGGTGACTAGCTTTGTCCACAGCAGACCCCATGGCTTTCAGACCACTAAGAAGTTTTGAAGAAAATTTCTCTCGTCAAGAACAAGCTCTAAATCAGAATGTGGGTCCTGCAAAAAACTAGTCCATTTCAGTGTTAGGACAGCATTTTGTGCTGAAACGTATTGGAGTATGACATCAAAATGTGAGATACAGAGCTTGACATTACCATACCATAATTAACTAGAAAGAAATGAAGATGACAGGGCAGTACAGAGGAGAGTAAGAACATCTTATCCACTCTGCTAATGTATGTACATCACTTGTAACTACTACATTATGTGGAATATTTCCTTTAGAGTTTATCAATATTATAAAAGCATTACAACTACTATAATATATAGTTATATAATTATAAGACAAAATAGTAAGAATGGGCAGAATTTTCAATAGCAGAAGGATAACTTTGAGCTAAACTTGGAAGTTAAGTTTTTAAGCATATACTACTACCTGCTCTTCAAGTGGGGGTTCAACTAGGGTCTGATAATATCGTCAACTAAACCACTTAAAAATGCTGGCTGCTACAAAAGACTGCTTAGCAGCCTACCTGCTAATTAAAACCGGAGACTTCAGGTGTGTGGTAAGTGAAATACAGGTGTCATGGAGATCAAAACCTGACAGATATAACTGACTTAAAAGGTAACACATTTGTACCTTGCCTTTAATCCACTTGTGCTTTGGTGAATATTTTGAATTGTTTTTCATACTGGAAAGCATATCCACTTAAAGCCACTTCTTCTTTATACCAGGATCAATTTAAAGAATAGATCAATATCAGGAAATAGGATGTCTACTAAAAGCAGAAATAGCAGCTGAACTTATTCAAAACCAGCATATAGTTGTCCTATAGGACTCCAAAACTCCAGCTGAAAGGAAGTTACTACTGTTATGGATGTGAAAATAGGTGGAGAAGGCCTTAGGACTGGCTCCTTTCATATTAGCCACTTTGCCACTTCACTGAGGTTAAACTCATCTTTCTTTGATGAAGCATCACAATGCAGACAAAAATTGAACATGAAAGTAGCATAGGAAGTTTTGCTCTGAACAGCTTCATACCAAATTAAAATAGATCAGCCTCCAATTAAAATGGCTACTTAATTTTGCACATTCATGTTGCTTCAGCACTGGAAGTCACTGTGGGACTGGTTAGAAATGCTGCTTTCAGGTCTCTTTTGGACAGAAACTTATAGAAGAGCTAGAAGTCAAACAAACCTGGTGTCCCCTGCCAAAAGGCTAGGCATGTCATCCTTGTGTGCTGCAGAAACACCTCTGTTTTAACAAAAAAAAACAGTTCACACTTAGAACAGGCAAAAGGGCCCAGTGATTCTTGACCCGTATAATAAGAAGACAAAGACCACTGATGTGTGTTAGGTCACACTGGAAGCATAAGACTTTAAATTTCTTCAAAGCCAAAGAATAAATACAACACACCAGCTTTACTGAGATCTGCTAAAGAACTGCAAGATTAATGTTTTATGCTCCTATTCACAAGCTTATCTCTCTCTGCCATATCCAGAGTTAAATTTCAAGTTAAATCATCTAATCAATTTTAAAGCAGTTATGATACTCACTGCTGCAGCTGAGCCAAAATGCTGGCAAATGGGTAACAAACCAATTTTATTTATATACACATAGACACACTTAATTTAGTATCCTCATTATATCTTCTACTTACATAAATTATCTCTGAATGGGAAAAATAGGCAGAAAATTCCCATTGAACATTCATGGCTTTCATCTGTCACTATTGGAGACAAATTAAAAGACTTGGAAATTGATAAGTCCACACTGAAAAGATTTGAGTTTTTTTGTTTTTTCTTTTTTTCTTTTTTTTTTTTTTTTTAATTTGCCCTGTCACTCAAAACAAGCTGAACCATAACATCTGCAGCAGTGGAAGTATGGTGGAAAAGAACCTTAACACAACCTCTGACTGGTAATTACTGAGCATTCACAATCACTGAATTTTTATAATTTTAGAATACTTTTTAGAAATTTTTTTCCTTAGTTCTAAAAATGCAGAACTTCACAGCAGGGCAGAGGACTATGTGCCTACTGGTTTTTCATTTTACAGACAAACTGTTTATGTTATCCACAAAAGAAATCCTGAAAGGGCTAATTTGTAATCCACCCTGTAAGCATACTTACAGCTCACAGAAGCGAGTTTTATGAAACTAGACCAATAAAATAATACATTTCTGGGTTCCTGTGACCTTGCTTATAGAAGTTTTGACTCTGATATTATCATGGCAAATACATTCCTGCTATTAAGCATTAACAATGGAACAAACCCAACTGAAGCAGTATGAGATATCTTTAATGAAGACATAAAATTCCTATACATACATGTGTATTGCCCATAGTTTGAGTTTAATTAATCATTTGGAAACATTAAAAAGACGGGTTCATGCTCAAAGGTTGTATACCAGACATGCTGCAGTAGAACTCCTAAGTATTCAGAACTCATGCGATTTGTATTCAGCAATCAAATCACACTCTCTTTCCTGTAACTCCATCCATAACACTAATATGCCACCTTTCACAGCATTAACTATGTAGCTTGCTGCACTATGCAAGCATGAAAAATTATCCAGCAGTCAAGAAACAAATTCACAAAAACCAGAACTTGCAAATTACTGAATACAATGACACAATAGCCATCCATCAAAAGGGAAAAACTACAAATATTACAGCCACAATGAGTGTGATTGCTTGTACTCAGTGTGAAGTAAACTTGTGAAATATTAATTCAACTGCGACGACGTCAATTAAAAAAAAGAAATTAAAAGAAGGTAGGGCCAGGTGAAAGTATCCCTTCAGTAATCATAGATGACAAAATATAACTGTAAAATATTAATATTTATCTGCAATTTAGAGATGGATACTAGGAATGACCATTAAAGTAATATAAGAAGACTATTCAGATTGCTGTTTCCCCTTCATTGGGTTTAGATTCAACCAATTCAGGTATTTGTCCAATATCTGGACAAAAAATATTTATTCATTTTATACATGGAAAAAATGTAAATATCTATACAGAGTTTGGAATAAAGCACAAGTCTGTCAAAAACATCACTCAAGCAAATTCAGAACTGTCCTAAGTGGTGGTGGAAAGTTACACATCCCTGAAGTGATATAAATGTGCTTTGTATCACAGAGCCCAAACACGCTGGGATAACAACCAACAGAAAAGAGAAGAAAGTGATAAAATGGCTTTACCTTGCATTACTTTAAAATCTCTTGTCAACTCTGTTTCCTGCTAAGGCTTTGTCCTTCTGTCCCTCAAGATGCAAATTACATCAGCTTAATGAAGTGTAACTTACATTTTCATTGAAACCCATTATTAGCCTCCCTCCATGTGTATAAATAGATTTGCCTCTTTCGGCATCACACTGGAAAATCTCCAGTTGTATGGACAAAGACAAATCATCTGGTTCCAAGTTTCTTTGTACTCAGGGATAAATCTTCAGTGTCTTTGAGTCATGTTGTGGGAAACACAGACTTCTGATGCTTTTGGAGGAGACATTCAAAAATCACTATTATGGCTTTCTTAAGCTGCCAACATCATTGCCATGCAACTTTGAAAACATGTTCCTAAAGGATTCATAAAAAACATTAAGGCATCTTAGGCTGTCAATTTGTACTTTGTAAATCTCATGCCTGTCTTTGCATCTGAAATGGTTGCTATTAAGGAGTTTCTTTTTCTGAGGATGAAACTCTTTGCATTTAATATGGTCTAGATTTAAAACAGAACACAGCACAACAGAAACAGTGGAATGCTTGTTAGTGATGGCTATTTCCAGTTACAATCCTGTCTTTTCCAGCTGTTAAGTTACACTGAAACATCCTAAGAGCTCACTAGTCTAGCTACCACATTCTCAGCTGAGGAAGTGACAGCTAAATACTTGAGAACAGCAGTTTCTTAAACTTTGATTTCACAACAATTTGCAAAAAACATCTGTTCGAAAACTCAATTTAATTTTCCAGAAGACATGCATATATTTGAAGATTTCAAATAAACATAATGTTAAAATCATGGAANGGGGGGGTGGGTGGAAGGAAAACTAGGTAGTACAAAACACATATTTTAGGGGGACTATACAGACAATAAAGAAAACTAAGCCTACGTAACATGAGGTTCCTGAAGAACCTCCACCTCTAACACTGACCTGTGGCCCAGAATTGAAAGTCTGCTACAAAAAGGAAAGCCTAGATTCAGTGGTAATTGTTCCATTCATCCAGACTGTAGCTGTCTGTGCTAAAGCAACTCAAAGCAGCCTCTAGGTTGCTGCTATTTTTTATGGCAGGTAAGAAACTCGGAAGCTACTGAACTAACTGAGAATGCCAAAAGCACAAGGAAGCCCTGGTGATATCCCACAACTGGCAACTGGGAGGAAAGCCGGGGAACAGTTGCCATGTCACTTCTATGTCACCACAATGTTCTCCATAATTTCAGTCATCTGGTTCACAAAGTTTGGGGTTTATCTGGGCTGCTGTCATGCAGAAGATAGCGCACTAAGTGCTGCATTGTCAGCTCCATGAAAAAACTAGGAATTTGATAAGGGAAATGTGACTAAGGTTTGTGAGCCAGAAAGCAAGCAAGGTGAGACTGTACAAAATTAAAAGCTGACACTGGATCCTTAACACATTCTGGGAAGATATGTGAAAATCAAGAGATATGTAGATGAGGGGCGTAGAGGAATAATCTGTAAGGTAAAGCAATTTTTAAGACCTTGAAAAATGAGGTTTACATTATACACAGTTACTAACAGCACATGTAATAAACATATCAAAAGTCAAACAAAATCTTATAATACAAATCACATTTAAAAAAAAAAAAAATCACCTTTTTAAGATCTTAAATATATCCATTGGGGAAACCAGAAAGTCTTTTTCTCAAGTTAACATTTTCAATACAATGAGACATATTAACTATGATCTTTTGAAGTAGAAATATTTGATGAGAGGGGATGGACTTCAAAAAGAGCACCTATGTACCATGACGTAAGAAATCCTCTTACTAGATATTGATAGTAATAACCGAAAACAACTCACTTAGAAACAGTTACTCCCATAAAATGAACTGAGACATCTTTATACCTTCTGAAATGGAAAAAATTCTACCGTTCCTTGTCTTGATATTTCAACTGATTGTTTATATATCAGGTCTATAAAAGTTTGTAATTTAAGTTTGTAATTCTAGNCAGAAATGTCACTACTTGTTAAAGTCAAGGTACTCATTTAAGGCTCATTTAAAACTTGGTAGATGAACAGCAAAGTAAATAACAGGTCCTACTCAAATTCTATCTGAAGACTGGCTGTTCTCTGAATTTACCTCTACCAGCAAGAAAGAAGAAAACAGTTCAAGACACTTTCCAAAAAGGAGATCTTTTGACATTTATATGATGAAAAATGGCTTTGTGATGAGGGGGGTGGGGG
>VXBL01000835.1:1358055-1377427 GCA_013400195.1 Aramus guarauna | reverse complement strand
AAAAAAAAAAAAAATCACCTTTTTAAGATCTTAAATATATCCATTGGGGAAACCAGAAAGTCTTTTTCTCAAGTTAACATTTTCAATACAATGAGACATATTAACTATGATCTTTTGAAGTAGAAATATTTGATGAGAGGGGATGGACTTCAAAAAGAGCACCTATGTACCATGACGTAAGAAATCCTCTTACTAGATATTGATAGTAATAACCGAAAACAACTCACTTAGAAACAGTTACTCCCATAAAATGAACTGAGACATCTTTATACCTTCTGAAATGGAAAAAATTCTACCGTTCCTTGTCTTGATATTTCAACTGATTGTTTATATATCAGGTCTATAAAAGTAAAATATTTAAGTTTGTAATTCTAGAAAAATTATATGGACTGACAATATTTGAGTACTATAATTCAGACTGAATTTTCCAACTTACTGGGGAGGTTTTATATTTCCTCAAAAATTAAATAGGAGGGAGAGTTCTTCTTTCTGTATAACCATCAAAAATGACAGGAAAGTGCCATTAAATTATATATTAGCTGCATACTTCAAATTTAAATAAGCAAAATACAATATCATATTTTTCTCCTGAGCTCTGGAATGAATGGGGCCCTGTTCAACTGCTAGCTATATAAAATTGCTTTACAGGACCAGGACAGTATGTCCTTACCAAGCAAATAATTAACCTGAATATCAATAATTTCAGTGTTCACTGCAACTCATTGTTCAAGAGACACAATGAAATCACACAGAGGAAATAAAAATACATCAACATTTATAAAATTATCAAATCAAGGTTGTTACTTGTTATGCCATTTATGTGGCACTTCTCCAGGACAGCTATTTGGTTTCAAAGTTCAACTTGCTATCCATAAGTAACATTTATGCTTTATTTGTGCTTCTTTTCATGTACAAAAAAAAAAAAAAAAAAAAAAAGATATAAGTCTCAGACTCTTAGATGTCTTTCTCTCCTCTCCCCCAGCATCCTGGCAAACTAACTCCCAATACAGATTTTTATGTCTATATAATCATATGTAAGAATATTTTCTAAATAAGTATCCTTGTAAAACTAATTCCTACATTAGATAGAGAATGCCTGGATCTATAAATCCTGTTGGAGAGATAAACCTCTACATCTTCTCCTCATTTCCTCCCCATGTCTGATACTACTGTTCTGCATTTTCTATTAAGATAATGTGCACTCTGTCCAAAAATTTAAAAAATAGTTTTGAAAATAAAGCATTACTTATTTATAGCTATAATATGTGTATCTATATTTACTGAGTGTTTTTTACGTGCTCATACACATTCATATTCTCTTGTTACTTGGTTTCAACTCAAGGCTTAATTTAGCTGTTTCCTACTAGTCTATTCCACATTGTGAAAGAGAAGACAACTAGATTCTTCAAGCACAATTGTGCCTGTAGTACAGCCACCTTCTTCAGCAGGGAGAACACCCCAAAACTGTGCCTACATAAAGCACTGAGCAATCTCCAGATTGTCAAGTTTCTGTATTAAAGAATTGCAGCCTCTTACAAAGGACTCAATTCTTGCTCCATCTTATGTGGAGAACAAATGAACTCTACAAGTGGTCTCATGATTCAAATCAGGAGCAGCCCAATATCTCAATCCTGCCACTGACAGCAACAAATGTGCAGGCTCTTAGTTCCCACTGAGCAGCACCCCGCTCTCTCCCACGACTCGTTTCTCACTGCCTGCTGTCAGCTACAGGACTGAAACCTTGTTCTGCAAGCAGCCTCTCATTTTATGAAGATGGCTCAGAGACTTAGTTGCTGCCTGACAGGAGATGTAATACAGCAACTGATGGACAGTGCATAATGAAAGAAAAGAAGTCAGCACAGTCTTCAAGTTTTGCCATTTGCTTGAATAGTGACTCAACTGCGATGCTCATTTGCCCTTCGCAAAAGCACTTTACTATCATGTATTTTGAAATCTTGTGCAGATGGGACTTCAGGAGCTTAGTTTCCTCAAACAGGTTTAAGTATGTTTTCCACTAACACCAATGGGAATACACAATGCAACTATGGCAAACCTGACAGCTAGCAAATAGATTACACTGGTATATTTTGGAATACAATTATGCCATAAGAACTGTAGAGCTTTGGTTTACAGCTCAAGCATTGTCTCAGTGGACACTGAACGCAATGTTAGGTTCAACAGGAAATTAAGTATCTGTACAGAGAAGGTTAGTATAATTATTAAACTGAAATCAATTAGTCCCATTATAACATTTGTGTGGAATATAAATTTTGGCTTAAGTACAAAATTCCAAAGAGTGGAATTTTTGGGCCATATGTACTCCTTCACAGTTAAAGATAATAAAATCCAAACATTTCTTTACTTCTTAAAAATGACAGTAGATACAGCAACAAGGGAAAAAGCAGGAACAACATTTGCTCCTGCAATAAGATCATAGATGTCTGAGGAGTTACACCTGGAATAAATTTTATACAAAAGATGCATCCTCTAATTCAAAAACAAAGGCTAGTGTCCAAAAGGTTTTATAGATATGACTTGCAATGATGTTCATGTGCAATACTGATATGATGCACTACTGTGGAAACCACTAATAATCTTACTATGCTAAGAAAGAAGAAAATGCTAACAAAGACCAACATCGTCCTTGGACGGTGAGTCTCCTCAGGCTCACTTTCCATTCAGTGGAGAAAGGCAGATTCCTAAATAGGATAATCTGAGTACCTCCAGTTAGCTCTCACATTTAACTTTGCTTTGGAGGAGACTAATTCCTTCAGAGACTAGCAGTGGAGGTCACAGAAGTTAAGAGCTAGCTGAAGTTAGCCTTTGTAATTATTTCCTAAATTACATTCCTCAATTCTTATGATTTTCATGATGCAACAGCAACCTCTGATAATTTGCAAGATTCTTGCCCACGGTGGGTTGACCCTGGCTGTATGCCAGGTGCCCACCATAGCTGCTCCATCACTGCTCCCCTCAGCTGGACAGGGGAGAGAAAATATAACAAAAGGCTCATGGGTCAAGATAAGGATAGTGATTGGGAGTAACAGGCAAAACACAGGATGAACAAAGCTAGAGAGTGGAAAGATTGTGGAGAATCTCTGTTCTAACTGTGGTGAGGGGACAAGAGGTTGATTGTGTGTGTGAATTGGCCACTTTTGTTTGGTGTTGTGATGATGTTATTTTGATTTTAGTGTGGGGATTTTTTTATTTATTTTTTATATGACTGAAGCTTGTGAAGATTGTGTGATGAATGTGGATTTTAGTAATAATTCTTAAATATGTGATTCACAGAGGTGAGGGGTGGAATGTATTTGATTTATGTGGCAAGGTTTTGGTAGGTGGATGACTACAGGGGTAGCTTCTGTGAGAAGCTGCTAGAAGCTTCCTCCATGTCCGACAGAGCCAATGCTAGCCAGCCCCAAGACGGACTCACCACTGGCCAAGGCTGAGCCCATCAGCCACGGTGGCAGCATCTCTGAGATAACATAGTTAAGAAGGGGAAAAAAAACAAACAGGAGCAATTGTAGCCAGAGACGAGTGAGAAGATGTAAGAGGAACAACCCTGACACTAAGGTCAGTGAAGAAAGAGGGGGAGGAGGTGCTCCACGTGCTGAAGCAGAGATCCCCCTGCAGCCCATGGAGAACACCATGGTGAGGCAGGCTGTCCCCCTGCAGCCCATAGAGGTCCATGGTGGAGCAGATATCCACCTGCAGCCCACGGAGGACCCCATGCCAGAGCAAGTGGATGCACACGAAGGAGGCTGTGTTCCCATGGGAAGCCCATGCTGGAGCAGGCTCCTGGCAGGACTTGTGACCCCATGGGGGACCCAGGCTGGAGCAGTCTGTTCCTGAAGGACTGCACCCTGTGGAAGGAGCTCACACTGGAGCAGTTCGTGAAGAACTGCAGCCTCTGGGAAGGACTCACGTTGTAGAAGTTCATGGAGGACTGTCTCCTGTGGGAGGGCCCCCAGGCTGGAGCAGGGGCAGAGTGTGAGGAGTCCTCCCCCTGTGGAGGAAGAAGTGGCAGAGACGATGTGTGATGAACTGACCACAACCCCCATTCCCTGTCCCCCTGTGCCACTGGGAGGGGAGGAGGGAGAGAAATTGGAGATGAAGTTGAGCCCGGGAAAAAGGGAGGGGTAGGGGGAAGGTGTTTTTAGGAATTGGTTTTATTTCTCATTACTTGCCTCTGATTTGATGAGTAATAAATTAAATTAATTTTCCCAAGTCAAGTCTGTTTTGCCCATGACAGTAATTGGTGAGTGATCTCTCTGTCCTTATCTCGACTCATGAGCCTTTCATTATATTTTCTCTCCCCTGACCAGTTGAGGAGGGCAGTGATAGAGCAGCTTTGGTGGGCCCCTAGTGTCCAGCCAGGGTCAACCCACCACACTGCCAAAGAGAAACAAGAAAAAGAATATGGTGGGAAAAAAAAAAGTAAGTATTACACTGCAGCTAATTTCTGAACTCCCATAGCAAAGAAATCTGCATCTCACTGACTCAGAAATATCCTCTGGACTGATACTTTAAAAGGGATAAAGAATAATTTCTCCAAATTTCTGTGTCAAATACTTCCAAGTTTTTCACTTATCCTTACAATATTTTTTCTGAAAGCACTAATAGGATCAAACATCTCAGAACTATTTAAGCTTGAATATGGATTAATTTATATCTTGCTAACTGCAATTATAGCTGTATTATTTAATAACAGTAATTGAATTAATTTTAATTAAAATTATTTATTCAATTGCATCATTAAACTAATTTATCAAAATAATTGTTTCCTCCTTTGTTATTAGCACAAAGAAAAACCAGATCTATCACTGTGAGATGTCCTCTGTTGTTATCAGCCACTTGTTCCAATTCAGTGCCAATACTTCCTTTGATTTTTGACCCATCCTTACTTGAAGCAAAAAATTAAGTAACATTTGGTAACATCTTCAGACGTACCTAAATGATTTAGGAGACTCTTACTGAAATCAGTGGGATTTAAGCTGAGTTACTTGAGAGCTTCTGAAAACTTGACTGCAAACATTTAACAATTCATATCTATGGCTGAAAGTGAATTGTGGAGGTACACATGAGTTTCACAAACCCAAAGCATAAGACAAAACCTGACTGAAAATCTGATAAATTGCTAATATGGCAAGGCTGACCTTATTCTTTCACTAAGATTAAATTCTTATTTGGTATCCTGATGTCTTGGAAGTGCTTAGTATTTATACCTTACTCATTCAAAACTAAACCACATTTTCAGAATGTCAGTAGCAACCAAAAACTTAGACTTTCTGGCAGAGAAAATGGAAACAGATGCAAGCCTCTGTTGATACAATGACACCTTTCTGGGTTTCCCTTACTCCTTATGGATATTTTTTGGAAGAAAATTTTTATGAAAACTGGATGCCTCTATGCTTATCTATAAAGTACTTTGTGTTCCACAAGGCTGGGCCACTATTACCCAATTTTTCCTCTTTTTGCATTTTTATTACAGGTAAGTTGAGGAGTGTTAGCTCAGTAAAATGCTAAGCTAAACACGTGTGCGTGGGCACAAGATTTAATTTTCACTGTGTTAAAAAAATATGGGGAAATTATGAAAAAGGAGGAATTTTATTATCAGATAAAAATATGCAACTAGAAGGTTGTGAATAATCCTGTAGGTACACATTTCTTCACTAAGGACCAGGAAAACTGTAAGACACTAAAAAAATCACCTAGCCCAGAAGATTAAACTGACATGCCATCACACCTACTTTTCCCCTTCTCTAAGATATGCAGATGTACTCGTCCTACCATGCTCTAAGCACTGACCAAATCTTTGTGGTAGAGAGAAGTGGTGGGATCTCCTTTTATGACCCATGAATATCAAACCCAAGTAAACTGAATTGGCCATATAAGCTGAGATTGAGTGCAAATAACACCACCAAACATCAGCATCTTGCTCATCATCCTGTCTGCTGAGTGACTCATATATGCAAAAAGACTTATACTGATAAGCAGTTCTCTTACACTGCTTATGCTAAAGACGTGGGTTTATTTTTTACTGTACCTTGTCATGCTGAAGTTAAACAAGCTTCTCTGCAACCTTCTATGGAATGAGAATTGCAGTGTGGCAAAAAGCTACCGCTGCACTACAACTCCTACTGGCAAACCATTGGTTTTCATGCCTCTGACTGTGAGAGCTAGACTAGTGAAATTCTACCTTCTTGAAATCAAACAGGACATTATAGTAGACCACAAACACTAAGCCACCACAGTATTTACTACTAATTAAAGTAATGCTCCCATTTTGCTCTGCACAGCAAGCTTACAGTACATGGGTGGTAAGCAGCTCTTCTCAGCATGTGTTGACTACAAGATGCATTTAAAAAACAAATTTTAATTAAAATGAGTGTTTCTCGGCTGCTGAAAGGGAAAGAAAGTAATAAAGGATGTAGAAGGCTCTAAAGCATCTTCTAGCTTAATTTAAATGTCATTTAAAAAATAAAATTAACTTTACAGCCACTTACATATACTAGAATTTGTGCATAATGCATACCTTCAATGATATGGAATTCCATATTTTAAAAGCAAGTAACTACATCAGAAAGACTACTATAAAAGCAGATCAGTTTATCACATGTACTTTATTCATTTAGCAGGAGAAGTCTGCTTGGTCAGGTATCTCTGAATCCTTATGAAATTCTGACCATACTTCAGACTGCACTCAGACGCATTTTGTGGTATATTTTCAGAACGATGCAATCTCAGTACTATTTTGCTGGAAAACAGGGAGTGACCCTTTTCAGCAGACCCCCACCCTGTTGATTACTAAAGGGGCAGATTTTGGAGCAGGAGGGATCTGGTGCTTCTTATGGCATGAGGTTTTTCTCTTCTGATGAATAAACAAGACTGTGGAACTGCCTATGTCTCCAAGACTAACAACGAAAGAAAACAGATCTCATAGATGAAGGCACTGGCTGTATGACCCTGGACAAGTTGCTTGGGGCCAGATTCTGATCCAAGTTACACCGCTCTGGGTCACTGGCCTAATTGCTCCAATGCTCTTCATCTAACACAGTGTAACTGAGAGCAAAGCATTGGCCTTAATCTTCTACTGCTTTTAGTATTAACTGTATATTAGAGGAGTGGCATTTCATGATTTGTGCTTTCACATGTCACTAAACAAGAGAGACAAACACTTTCATGTCAGTTTATTACCATGAACCTCACGCTCATACTTGTTTACCTCATTCTTATTTGGCTGGCAATAACTTGCGCTATTTGTTGCAGCTCTGCCTTAATCAAACCCAAAAATGTGTTCTCTACTTCAAGTTAAGTCATGTGAGTTCAAATCTAAAAAGGAGAGGCAGCCTTGTATTCACAGGAGCTTTAATTTGACCTACCAGCTTGTCTGCAAACTGCAGCTACCTTCATCACACACACATTTTCATTTAAGAACCACTTTCAAGCAAAGGGAAGCCCAGAGAGAAAGGCAAAATCATCACTTGAAGGGCAGCAGAGAGAACTCAAGGCTGGGGAACACAATTTTACTAAGTATTTTTCTTGAGAAATTAGGGTGCTCAGCATGAGTGGGCTTTTGTAACTCACTGCACACCCTGGCAATCTGCAGCATGAATGAGCATTTCTTTACTCCAGCACACTGGTAATTGCTGTGTGCTTTTCACACAGATCTCTTGTAAGGGATAGGATTTGGCTCGGGTTTATACCAATTTGTGCTTTTTAACTGTGATTTGAAGTGTATTACATATTCACAATAGTTCAGGAAATTCTACTCTGTCACTTGTACCATTTTTAAAAAAATATTTTTTCTGCAGGTTTCAGACTTTCTCTCAGGCCCTGACAAATAAAGTATATGGGGTTTTGAGAGCCTTTTTTGAAAGGAGCTGGAGTTGTTCTGTTTTGTTTCATTTTTAGCTGGTTTCCTAGGGCAACCAACATAATCAAGGTCTTTGGATGTGGGTCTGTCACTGGTTGACTGTTACCAACTTTTGAACCTCTGACAAGAGTAGAGACATCATAGAGAACTTAGGTTGCTGCCAGTTTCACTAAGATAGGCAAGCATGCAGAAATGAGGACTCTGTTAAATACTCACTTACCAAGGGGAAAGCTACAATGAATTCAAGCTTTTCACCAATACTAGAATATACAAATG
Source organism: Aramus guarauna (assembly GCA_013400195.1). Classification (NCBI taxonomy): domain Eukaryota; kingdom Metazoa; phylum Chordata; class Aves; order Gruiformes; family Aramidae; genus Aramus; species Aramus guarauna. The sequence continues at coordinate 1,369,275 of VXBL01000835.1, read as the reverse complement.
ACACAGCTATGAATACTTTAGTCAAAAGGAATCTTTAAGCAGAGTTTTGTCCATGTTAGTATTCACCCCTCTCTAAGACACAGTATGGCATATAGACTGTATGAGTTTATTAAAAGTCTCTAATTAAGTTTGTCTAATGAAGAAGAGAAAACTCAAACTGAAGTTTTGATGTAATTAAAAGAAACATATAACAATTCTGAACCATCAGCTTCAAAACCATTGGAACGCCAAGGTCCTCAACAGTTCCAGAATTTTTTTTAATTTTTTTTTTTTTTTTTAAAAGTACAGCTGAGTTGGATGCTTTAAATATTTTCCATTCCAAAGTCTTCTGTAGTCTTATCATTCAGGCTATCACAACAAGCGATCAGTTATGATCATGGTAAGACAAAATGGAATTATTACCTATAGAGGAGTAGCTACACAACCTACTACAAAATCACTAAGCCATCCAAGTCCCCTTCGGCATGTTAATTTAAAAGAATTCATATTTAGCTTTGGTTTTCATCTTTTGGATTTACAGCATTTAAAAGCATCTCAGGTAATGCTTTCCAACTCACCCTCCCTACTATATGAGCTAAATATAACAAGCATACTAAGATACACTGAAGAATTTAGTTTCACTGTATGTCTTCCATCTCAAGAACTGCACACTTGCATTAGAGCTGACAGCCTCACCAGGCAGCCTAGGTGGTTTGTTGATGGTTTGCAACCCAGAAACCAGCTGAGCATTATAGAATATATAAAAATAGAAGGAGGAGAATCAGTATGTTATTTTTCATGTATGGGATCTGATTCTGTCTTCCCTGTACTTGTATGAGAAAGCACAGAGTACCAGACATTCCTACTACACAGGTCATACTGGGGCATCTGGCTACCTGCCGTGTCACAAAATACGAAATTAAACTCTCGTACTCTAGAAAGGCTGCTATACTCAGATCTCTAAATCAAATACGGCTTAAGAACTCCATGCTACTTAAAGGGTGACAAAGTGAAGTAAAGAAGCAACATATTCAGTGGGTCAAGGTTCCAAAGCATGGTACAAAATAGTTCATAGAGGAAACAAAGACATGTACCTGGAGTTTCAGGTGCCTCCATCTAGAGGGGAAGAGAAAGCAACCTCTCTACACATGGGCAGAGGTAAGACAATCCCAATAAACTGCCTGTGAAGTCTTACTGCTCAAACCTGTCCTTTCACGAAGGGTAAGGTTGTAGCTATGTTATCAGGGCACATGTAACACTGACTAAAAATCCACTATGTTCCACACAAGAGGGATAAAACTATCTCATGTAATGGATTCAGTGAGCAGATAGGCTGGGGCATTTTCAGTTCCTATGATTAGAAGTATGCTTTGAAATTACATTGAAAGTGTAAAGGCTAGAAATTAATCAGAAATGTTAGTGTTCTGAAAGCCACATGTTTACTACTGAGCATATTAAACTACCAGCATAAAATCCATCATAAAAGTATAAGTGTATAATATTTACTTTATGTCATCAGCTGTACCTTAGAAGCATTAAAATACAATCTGCTGCACACTCTGTTCTTAATTTTATCCCTTAGTTTATATAAACTCATGTATAATTTCCCTTTACATAAGTTAGATTAAAAGGACCAACAACACAGCATGAATCACTTCACTGATACTTGTATACTAGTACTTATGGCTGGCCAAGGTTGAAAGAGTCTTTTAACATCTTTTTATCCTGCTGATTTTGAAGTCCATATGTCTTTAGCTATGAATGCACATAGAAGTGAACTGCAAAAAAACCCCAGAATAATCTTTTTAAAAATGTTATTTTTAAGCCAGAACTAAAGACAGATAAAATCCAGATAAACTACAATTTAAAGAGAGAAATTCCAAATTAAATGTCTATCTATATGAAATAAAGTAGAATACACACAACAAAATTTAGGAAAATACAGTAGTTGTAAGATCTCAATCATGCCGTGTTACGAATGCTAATTTACTTTTACACAAAGTCTTACTGAAGCCAATGGAACAGCTCAAGGAATAAATATATGGGATGCTTCTGACCATTGCAAACAGCAGAATTAACCTAATGAGAGCACATATACAAAGCTCAACACAGGAATTCCTCAAACTATGCTTCTCCTAGAGCTGTCAGCTGTGTCTGACTTAACAGTATTGGAGAAATAAGCTTCAGATGCCACTCTATACTTGGAACTAAGAAAGAGCACAACTCATAATACTTTCTGTCATTCTGCAGGAACGAAAGAGTAACACCAAACTAGTTTTAAGGTCTCCCCTTTCTGGCAGCAGGTAGAATTGTCAAGGCTCAGAGAAACTGTTGTTAGGTTATAAAAACTAGCTAATCATTGTTTTTGAAAACATCCATGCAAAACAGCTTGTTCATTCAAGCATAAATAAAACAAGAACACTCTTTGAAAACAATAAAATAAAATTGATTAATGATTCAACTACAAACACCACTGTGAAAATTGATCCAGCCACAAACACTACAATGAATTCTAACCAAAGCTTCTGTACTGAAGGAAACATTTTCAAGGTCAAATAAAGGATGGTCCACTGTATGACAAAACCTAGTGTGAAAACCACAGGAAATGATCCTGGAGCAGTGCTTTCTTTAGTTCCAACATCATAAACATTGTATGTGTTCATACTTTCCTATAGTAGTGACATATTTTATAAATGTGTCCTATAGTTGCAATGTTAGTACTATTTTTTCAGACATGTTTATGAATTTTTGAAGAAAACAGTCTGCAAGTAAAATGCTTAAAACTTCTGTCAAGAGAGAAAAGAAAACCTAGTGGATGATTCTGGGATGTGTTCAGCCAGAATTAAATATAGCCTTCCAGGTCACATAAAGCACAAAAGGCTGTGCATGCTGGCAGCAGGGCAGACGTACCTACTGTACCAAGTGGACTAAGAAAAACAAACCCAGACTTCAAGGACTTTTAAAGATTACTTCCTCAATTGTGGTTAAAGATGCTGGCACTCCTTCAGCAGCACAAAGGGAACCAAAAACTATCTTAATTCAGAAAAGCTGGGGCCTCCAAACATGCTATATAGAGGCAATGAATAATAAAAAGTGGAGGAAATTACAAAGGATTGGTAAAGGAGATCTTTCTAGATTTTGGAGGAAAAAAATGGAAAATTAATGAGGCAGAGAAGTCCCAGAAGGAAAACCCAAGGTCAGGGAGATAAGCTTAAGCAAGCCTTTGGAGACAAAATAATGCCTGACCAGAACCCATTCAAAAATGAATGACAAAATATTGGAGAACTCTAAAGGATGTGACATAGTGTCTCCTCCCCCCACCTTTCATGAGAAAAGCAATATTCTGCTTGTTCTAGAAGCTATGGCTCTGGAAAGCTCACTGGAAAGCTGCTGCAAAAGCTGAAATGGCAGACTCTGATCTAGATTACACAGGCAGAACTGCAGGGTAAATAGCGAATTCAGAGAAGCGAGCTCAGAATATGGCTTACTGGGGTGGTAGAGCCATCAGATTAGTAGGCTGAGAAGAAAATTGCTACATCTAGTTTAAAATGAAAGATGAAACAGATTAAGCGGATACTAATGTCTTAACTCTTACTCAAGAAAAACAGGTTTTGTCTTTGAGATTTGTGGAAGATATATGAAATTTTAAGTGAGGGGTTGGTTTGGCATTCCTGCTTCTCAGATGCTGGAGGGAGTAGAATTTTCTTCCCTAAATGATTCCTCCTGCTATTATAATTATTAGGAACTCCTGATCTGCAGAGCTGAATGTTGGCTGGCAGAGATGAGATTGATAGATGGCAAACCAGCTAAGGAGTTCAGGTGTCTGCTTGGGCTACCATAGAGCCTGTGGCTAGTTCCAGGCTAAATAAGCATCTTTATGAATGATCTGGAATGAGAGATAACATTTCTGTATTGCAGACAACATTAAAATAGAAGGAGCTGCAAGCACAAGATGGCTTAGAAACATAGGCAGAAAATGATAAAATGGATTCTGTTACAGAATAAATAAAAGACTGCATCTAGGAACTATAATCTGAAACAAACACAAAGAAGAAGGGATATACATGGGAGACAGTAATGTCTAAAAAGCCTTAATTATAACAATGAGTAGAAATTCACTACAAAGTCCACATTATATATTTGAGTTTCAACTTAGTAATATCAGTGATAAGCCCTGGGAAAGAACAGTGCTTCTGTATAAGAATCTGGCATAATTACACATCAAACATTTCAGTTGCTTTATGAAGGATCTAGAAAAGTTTCAGTGAAGAATAATTGAATCCATAGAGGCACAAATAGAATAACAGGCAAGATTTAAATAGTTAATAATATATAACTTGGTCATAACAGTCAAAATAGTCAATAATCAATTACACAAATTTAAGTGGCATAAAGCTCTAAAAGGAGATGAGGAAGGAGGAAGAAGGAAGGAAAATAACTCCAAAAATTAAAGAATATAAAGGAAGAATGGGCATGACTACATTTCTTGGCACAGGGATGTTGAATAGTCAGTTTGTAGTAAAGCCTCGCTAGTTATTAGTGGCATCATTGCTTATGATATAAAACAAGTCAGGATAAAAAATTTGCAGTGGTGCGCTGAAGTGAAAGACATAAGCAAATAATTGTTTTTCTTCTCTTCCACAATTCTATAAGACCATTTATGAAGACTTTGAAATATTTGCTTGGCTGCATTTAGAATTTTTCTGTGTCCTAACAGTAAGGAGTATTACATGTGAAAATATTAGTGTCTGACAAGAATGTAAAGCTAAAACCATAATAAGTATTTTTCTTTGCAACAAGAGGTTTTGAAGCCACGTACTAGATTTTGGCTCCTATCTGAAACAGAATTATTGCTTGCCATAAAATAAATAAATAAATAAAGCACTACTTTTAAATTCAGCCAGGTTAGATGAAATTTTTGGAACAAATACATTTCTTAGCTGGCCATTCCATCATTGAAACCCTAGAAAAGGATCTGCATTTTGAAGAGAGTGAATTTAAATCTCCAAACTTGCAGTTGTAAAAAGGAATAAAAACAACAACAAAAATGATTCTGAATTTTGTTTCCTGTCAAAATATCACAATTACAAGCACCTCTCTATTGTGCTGGATATGAAAATATCAATTGTCTATTCCTGTGCTCAGAACTCTCATAGTTTAAAAAAAAAAAATAAAAAAAAAATCCAAGCAACAATGCAAGTCCAACCATTCAGGACACTAAGAGTTACTGCAAAATTTGGATCTCTTAAGTTGTCCTTCATGTGGCATTCTACCTAAAAATTCAATTTTTCCCCATCTCTGAGCCTTACAGAATAACATTTCAGAAGTAGCAGTGATATTACTCCATAATGCCAAAAAAAGGGATTTGAAGAATGCATTCAGAGACTGGATGATGCCACTTTATCCCTTCTGTTTGGAAGGCAAATGTGTACATGATATGGCCATGAAAACACCCATTTACAAACTCTAGAAATATCTTCCAGAATGCTCCAATAAATCCAGCATAATTATAAACTTCAATAAATAAGAAAACATGACATATGCTCAAATAACGTGGAAAGCCACAGATGCAAGTTATTTACATAAGACAGTAATGACATCTTAGCTTGTGTGACATAATGTTTTTACACAAGCTTGTTAGACTAAACAATTTTGATGGTGTCAAGTGTTTGGAAGGCGATGCAATTGATTTATGCAACTGAAACTGGCCAAAACGTCAATTCTGGTTCTAATCCTGATACCCAAATACTATCTTCAAATATATGAAGTGAACACAGAAAAAAAAAACCAAACCAAAACCAAAACCAACAGCCCAACTTTAAAAGCACTTTAGTGAGATTTTATCATTTAAGCCATCAATAGTTAGAAAACATCAGAATTAAGCTTACTTGAATAGCCTTAAATTGGGTCCTTTGTTTGTTGAGATTATGATATAGTCTTTAACTGCATGATTACATACTATTTTTTCCACATAAATTCTGACTCATTCAGCATACATAATGAATAGTGCATACATAATGAACTATTTTTCTTGTAACAGCTATTCGCTATTGTTCAGTGCGTAGTCCCAGGACTTATTTGCTACACATTATTCATATTCTGCTCTGAAGACAAAATTACGAATTTCATCACGGGTTTTTCCATGCACCTCATGGGTTTTCCAGGCTACTACAGTGCCTGGCTGCTTAACAAACATTCATTAGTTTATTTTGAAAACATCTCTGTGAGGGGAGGCAATAATACTGCTTCCATTGTACACATGAAAACTGAGGCACAGAGAAGTTAAAAGATTGTTACTAACTTCCAGTGTCTATTTAAGGTGGTTAACATCTCTTTTCTCAAAGCATTTAGCACTACTTTTTGTATGTTCAAAGTTCTACTCTCTCTGAAGTCAGTTGCAGCTGTTGACTCTCAGTACCCCTGAAGCCCTGACACCATGGTACAAGATCAAGCACTCAGAAAAGGATAAACACAACAAGAAACAAACCCCTTTGAAAAGTAGGTAGCTCTTGCTCAGCTCCATGCAGAAAGTCTGGAACAGACTCCAGGTTAGAATTAAATTTCTTTCTCCTTTCTTTCTTCCCCTACCTCATTTACAACCCACTATTCAACATCCCCAGTATTCACTGCACAACATAAGCATCCCAACAGTGCTGGAACATGAAGGTGCACAGCAACAGGCACAGATGCTACCATTTGAGCTAATGGGCCAACCATCAGCCATACCAGACTGCCATCCTTCACGCAGCTAAGCACTGAAAATGGATGTCATGCTTCGCCAGTGGATTTTAGACCTCTTTGCTGGCAAATGAACAAGGAGAATTTGGTATCCTGTGGTTATGTGTTGCTTTGGAAGATGGCACGTGCTGATACACACTGACCTTTCTCTGGCTGTCCCACCAAAACATGGCCACTTCTGCCCTGTTCCATGAACTTGTTCCTGTCCCACCCCTTCTTCTACTTCTCAGTCACACTGCAAAAGTCCTATTCTTCATTCCTAAGGTTGTCTTTCCAGTCCCAGTCCCTTTGCTCAGCAAGTCCTAGTCCCATTCCTTTACTCCTAACCTCTGTAGTCCAAACTGCCCAGTTCGTCCCTCCACATTCTTGTACTTTCTCTTCTTTGCAGTCACCTCTACAGGTTTACTCTTCACGGGGTCCCAGTTCTCATTCCATTCTCATTCACTCAATCCGTCTAATCTGGGTGAACACCCCCTCATCTTTTTTCCCTGGTTTTACTTCCCTGGACACCCTGCCTGAACTTGGATTACTTCCCTTGCTCCTTCATTATCTTTTCCTGTTCTCATTCAAGGTCATTTTGCCCACTTCTGCCTTCCCATTTAATCTAATCCTCACAAACATCCCCAGCTTCTAAGTCTTTCCTGTTCTTCTACCCTTGACTGGCCACTGCCTCAGTCTCTGTTAGTGCCTTCTGGGCCAGTTTTCTTGCTCCTGTCCCCAGTCTGTCCCTCCCAAGTTCCAACATCCTTGAAGTTTTGTTGCTCTGCTTTTTGATAGGTGTCTTCTGTGTTCCAGCTGTCTATGCCAACTGTCAGAGGATGGAAAGCAAATGACAGCATCACTGCTCTCACTCTGGCAGGACCCTGGCAGCCAAACTGCAGTATCTGTAGGGGGAGCGCTGTGCAACCACAATGTGGAGCTTCAGGAAATTCAGCTGCTATGATCTAAGACTGTTCTACAAAGTCTGTGAAAAGCACAGTTTTTTCAAAGGCTTATGATTTGCTGAAGTCAGATATATTTTCATAGAATTGGCCTGCTCATGACACAAAGGGCATCCATCTAATAAAGGTTTAATCCCTAGGTAGGGCTAATACAAATTTTATAAAAAGGTCATCAGAGTTTTTAGCACAGATTAAACTTTCTTTCCTGGCCTAAGTTTACAGAAATATGGCTGCAATGTTCTAATACAGCAAAAGAAAATAACAAATCACACACTTTTTCCTATACAGGAAGTGAGTTCAGCAGAGTTCTAAGGAAACTACGTGTTAGACTGTGCCATAGACTAATACTATGCTGTGCTAGCAGATCCACCTAAAATAATAAGAAAAAGTAATGCAAGATACATTTGTAAATAACAGAATGCTGAAAATAAGAGCTGATAATTGGCTTTGTAATATTGTATTCACTTTAAACCAAATCTTACCAGCTGTTTTTATTTTTTTAAAATAATCTCCAAAATGCATACATTTGTTCTATTTAACATTTGTAATTTTTCTAAATTGTCTTGATTCATTAAGAGACATGACAATACTTGCAAAAAAAACCACTGAAAAAAACCAGAAAAAAAATCTATAAATATATGAATTGTTGTGATATTATGAACAGGTCACCCCAGTTCCTGGATTTCTGGCTTCTGCATGTACCTCCATAGGAGGTATAACCCAGCTTTCTGAATAAAAAATGCTTCAATATTAATTCCCTCATCTTAGAAAACAAGAAAAATACTTTATTATCTGCATAAGTAATCCATTATTGCTTATGTTTATACTGCAGCATTGCTTGCAATTCCAAACTAAGTGTGCTGCACCATTTATCATAGTTGGATATGTAATGTTACCATTTCATTGGTTGCCTTTACAGTTACTACACCTTAGAGATCAAGGACATTTTCAGAATATGAAAATCTAGCATATTTTAAATTCACTATGGGTAATATATTATTTATAACAAAACTTTAATTAACTTCAGTGATGCCAACATATCACCTAAAGGACTACATCTTTTACAACGAAGACACCCTAAAATAAATAATAAATTTTTGTAACACAAATGCACTCACTAAACCCATGCACAGAATTAGGAATCTAAACGTGTTGCATATACATTTGCACGCTTACCTAGAAAGATTAATGCCTTAACCTTTGCTTGCTTGTTTTTATGTTCCCATTAAACCAAGCTTTTTGATACATAAGTGCCACCTGTAGGAAATACCGAAGTATGTTCAAGTGCAGTCTTTTGCCAAATTAGGCACCGAGTTGCATATTTTACATGCCCAATATAGGTGCCTCCTTCAGAAATTCAATCATGTACTGTAGGAAGCAATGGCTCTGTATGATAGTGGCTTGCTTGATGAAGATTAGTTTGCAAAGCCAGATCTACAAGAAAGTTGTTGTTTTCCAGTGAAGCCTATTTAAAAGGGAATTAAAATGGAAAAGACTGCATTTTTCCATTTGTTTGCCTGCATGACACTATCCCTTATAAAGCAAGCAGTCCTTAACTACAGTATGTTGAACCAAGTAGAGTCTGCAATGATTAACACTGAGTACTTCACTACAATTACTTGGGGTAGACAAGTATAAAGGATTGCATAATTTATCGATTTTAATTTCTCTCTAGTATTAATAAAAATAAATATATATCAAAAGATGTTTCAACTAAAGAACGGTCTAGCCTCTGCTACTGTAAACATAACTCAGTTTCTCTATGCAGTGGGTTAGGCATGAGTGGATGGAAGTGCATATTGTATCTTAATTCAAACATCAAAAAATTCAAAGAATTTCCAATCCAACAATAAAAATAGTTACTGAAAAGACTTTTCAATGCCTTATCAATTTCTTGAATATGTCAAGAAAAATAAAGAGCTTACAAAAATCCAGCATTTCAAATATTAAGTCTGTCTAGGTCAAAAAAGTGAAATATTTCATTGCAACTAATTTTCAAAAAAATAACTGAGAAAGGTGGACTCACTCTTTGTGTAATCATCACCAGTAACAGTTATGCTCCCAAAATACACCCACAAGGAAATAGTTTCATGAATTCAACTGTACGGTTCACTGACACAATATCTCCATTCCTTGGTATATTTACCAGGTAACATATGTTCCACACCCAAAGCACATTTTGCATCAATAAATGGGAAGTTATTTTTGATAATTCAATGTCAAATGAGAAGGTAAGAATAACCTGGTATATGAACAGAATTATATGCCACTCTACAAGAAAATATTTTTTCATTGTTTGACTATCAGTTTCTCTGTTCAGTTTTGTCATAGTTGTGCATAAACAATATTACTCGTACCATGGTCAGCCTCCAGTATTGCTTTAAAGCACGTCAATTGTTTTGGCTGTCCCTCGTCACCACCTCACGTTTGTCTGGTTGCTTCGACCAGATAATCTTTCATATCCGCACCTGCAACTCTACACCCAAACTTCATCTGTTCTGGCTGTGCCTACTGGGGAAGGACTACCGCTGCTTCCAGGGCACCGCGGTCTCCCTTGGCTCTGCGGCCGCCCGGCACGGAACGGCTCGGCTCGGCACACACGGGCCCAACGCCGGCGCGGTGCTGTCCGCGGTGCTGAACCGCGGGGCCCACCGGCCCCGCCGCCTTCCGCTTCGTCTCCCCCCGAGCTGCGCTCTTGAGAGCCCCAGTGTCCGTCCACTCCCCGTATCACTCGCACAAGCGACCGGCAACAAGTCTCGCCGTTAGCCCACGCCAGCCAGAAGATTCGTCTGTGTATTTTAAGCACAGGATTTGCCCTACAATACAAAGGGATTTTGGAGATCACGGATAACAAAAACCCACCAGGGCCGCTACCCCATCTCTAGATCTGGACGCTCTGCAGCGCCTGCTCTAGTTCTCCTTATTGCCTCTCCCAGAATAAACCCCGGCGTCCATTCCTGGCAGGGGCAGGGTTGTGCAGCAGGCTCGCCCAGGGGTAAGCGCGCTGCAACGCGAGATGGCTTAGGGAGCGGCGGGTTTCCCTCCCTTCCCTCCAGCAAGGTGCAACCTTCTCTTTTTTTCTTTTGTTCTCAATGGTAGGAGGGTGGCGGCGGCGGCGGGAGGGGTGGGGAACACTTGCACCTACAAATACATGGGGGATAACAAAGGACCATACGCCGCGGGGATTAATTTGCATTAGCATCCATGAGGGCAGCAGCATCTTGCGTCTGCTGGGATTAGCCGTGTCGAGCCCGGCCGGACTTACCGTCCCTATCGCAGAGCTGAATCGCCTCCAAGCTCAGATTCTTGATCACCTCCTCGCAGGGGCTAGTGGGGCTGCTCATGGCGTGCGCCAGGCGCGGAGCCTCCATCGCCCGAGCTCCCCCTGCCCGCCGCCGGCAGCCTCTCCCGGCCCCACCAGCCGCCTGACCACCTCTCCCTTTCCCCGGCCCCGCCAGCCGCCTCGCCCGGCCCCTCCCGGTCCCTAACCCCGCCGCCCCGCTTGTCCCTCACAGCCCGCAGACCACCGGGCACGCGCCAGCCCCTTCACCCGCCGACCGCT
>VXBL01000835.1:1297907-1357557 GCA_013400195.1 Aramus guarauna | reverse complement strand
CACCCCTCCTTATGTAACGGCGGCGGCAAGGAGCGGGGCCGCCGCCCGCCGAGCTCCCCCTGCCCGCCGCCGGCAGCCTCTCCCGGCCCCACCAGCCGCCTGACCACCTCTCCCTTTCCCCGGCCCCGCCAGCCGCCTCGCCCGGCCCCTCCCGGTCCCTAACCCCGCCGCCGCGCTTGTCCCTCACAGCCCGCAGACCACCGGGCACGCGCCAGCCCCTTCACGCGGCGACCGTTAGTAACGGCCGGCGGGAGGCGCCCCAGAGGGCGCGCGGCGGGCGGCGCGCGCCCAGGAGCCCTTCTCCCGGGGTCCCTGCCCGGGGGGTAATGCCCGCCAGTCGCGGCAAAGAGCCGGCCTGGGCTTCATCCGGCCGCCTTCGGGCACCCCGACCCACAGCCGGCCTGCTCGGCCTTTTATTCCCGGGAGTTCTTTCGGCCCGAGGAGAGGCACGTCAAGGCAACAACTCCAGCAACCCACGGTTATTGATTTCCCTTCCCTAGGCACACAGTACGCCGCAATCGCTGTCCGTAAATCACACTAAACTGCAAAGCCTGCGTGCGTTCACTTTGATCCTTCAGTTGTGCAAGAATTTTAAGGAAGGAATATTAGCCATTGTTAAATTGGTAAGAAAAGCTGGCAGAAGGCTGCAGACGGCAGGACAGGGTACAGGAACACGTCGTTTCTGGCTATCTGCCCTGCACTTCCCGCCTGCTCTTTTTGTGGGAAGGAGAAATAACCTGCAGTCCACTGGTGCTATTTCTACCAAGCTTCCGTGAAAATTAAGATTTTTTATTTTTTTTTTTAAATTAGGGAGAAACAACTCCATCTCAGTTAATAGACTGAGGAACAAGATGAGGGCCAGAAAAGGAGAAAAATTAAGTAAAGAGCAATAGGAGACTGAGTTAGAACTCGTGCAGCACTGCACCATCAGTGGGTGTGACAGCTCAGCTCCCTCCTCACCGCAGGTCCGCAGGGCACACAAAGGAGCAGCCGCTGGCCTGGGGGCTGCGGGAGCACAGCGCTTTCTCCAGATTACAGACTGACTTTGGGATCCAGCTCATTGTGCTGGGATGGGATCACCAGTCTCCAGATACAGTGACTTCAGCCCATTTCCTACCACACATTACAATAAGCATTCCTGGCACCTTCCTGTTGTTCCACTAAACTGAAATTGGCACCATTTGGCCATCGATTTTGAGACACCAGCACCAGCTGCTTTGAGAAACACCAGTTCGTCGCACCAAGGCTCCTGACAAGCTTGAGGCCATGATGTTTCTTGGTCAGCACTGCATGCCAGCAAGGCCAAGGCACTCCGAAAGCTCCCGTTTCCCATTCTGGAGTCCCAAGGGGCACCCAGTCTCCTGCCAGCCCTCACTCACCCAACATGGTAGCAAGCTCCATGCACTGCCAGATCTTTGTCACTCAGAGGTGGCTTTCCACCGGACTTTGGGATTATTCTATTACTTATGATGGTTTCTAGGGACACTAATCTGAGGAAATGAGCTCTGGCATTACCTTTCACAAAGCCACTCCCAAGTGCTGCTGCCTGGAAGAAAGGAACAGGTTTTAGGAGCCCTTACTCCTGTGACACCTTCAAAAATCCATAGTGCAGTCTGGGGAAAAAGTGCAACGCTGAGCACCCTTCCTGCACTGTCTTCTCTTCGCCTCCTCCCTTCCTCACTCATCTTCTATTTTTTCCTCCTCTTTGTCTCTCTGCTGTTTTTTCACCATGAAGGAAAATGCATGCAGAGGGGTCAGGCAGAGGAGAAATGGAATGAGTGGGAAGGAAACCTAAAGGAAAAGAAAATGAAAAGGAAGCGATAACAAACAGGGAGGGAGAGTATGAGTCAATGGGGAGGTGGGAAGAGAGAGGAATACATGAATGAATACACAGACAGAATGAGGACAAATGGAGAATCTGAGAGGGAAGAAATGAAAGTGGGTGAGACCGCGTTCATCAGGTTTTAATTTTGGCTCTGACAAGCATTCATTCCTTGCACAGAAGCAAAAGCTTTCTCCTCGATATTGCAACTGTTCTTAGCACACAGTCATCTCCTACGTAAGGCTGGAAAATTTCTTTCTGTGAAGACAGGGTATTTAGTCTCTCAGCTTTGTGTTCCACATTCATTCCTTTCTACAATGTGGCAGACACTTCAGCAGCTCACACAATCTTGTTACTTCTTTGCTACGTTATATAAAGTCCATTTGGAGCAGACCCTGTTCTTGAATACTGAGAGAATTCCCATTTTATTCTCTCTGCCTCTATTTTATACAACTTTGTCTCCTTTACTTTCTATTCTATGCAACTGAAATCAGGTTTTTAAGAACGGACGGGTTTTGCATAGCTCTGTGAAAGCAGATAGCTTTGGGGGTGTTCCCATTCCTCCAAAGCCTCTCATTTCTCAGCTGCCTGTTAGCAATAACCCCTGGCTAAGCTATATCTATTTATCTCCCCGCACCATTACCCTTTTCTTTGGAAGAAAAGGCTGGTTAGTCCACAAACACTGGCAGACTTCAGTGGAAGAGTAGAGCAGAGAAACCTTTTCCACAGCTCCACTTTTCTGAAGCGTGAAACAAGCTGGTCCTGCCTGAGACAGCATTTTGCAAAGTCACACTTCAGACTTCATGTTTCCTTCAGCCAATCACTACTCCCATCACCTGGGCTAGGGCTCAACATTTTTTAAAGCTCAAATTACTCCCAGATGTGATTCTGCGCAATTACTCTGCAGTGAATTTAGTCCTAGGTATTTCAGTTTCAAAGCACACGATACTCTCTTGGTGTTTTTCTTGCTTGAAAGAATTGTACCCTGCTTGTCTTAACAAGGAATAGCATTGTCTGAAGCACAAGTTACGTTTGTGCTAAAGGATGACAGAGTGTCAGCATGTAATCAGAAAGTTTATTCTGTGACGGATTATCCCTGACAGTGTTTGGAAAAAAAAAAAGTCACATATCACAAATATGGGTCAACATTATGTAATGGGAAGTCTGGCAATGGCAGCACAACATTTGAGACAACAGACTGTCATGTGTTTAGAACTACGAAAGCTTGCAAAGAATTTGCCACACCAGCAGCCTTTAGCACTTTCAACATTAAATAGAGTATTACCAACTTCTGTAGTGCAACAAGAGTGGGTCTGTTATTATTGCACCCTCACAAAAGGAGAGAGAAGCAGCATTTGCTAGCATAATACATGTCCCAGGAAACATGAGCTGCGACACACACCTCTAGCCTTGCTAGGTTCAACAATCTCGGCTCTTGTGCCTGGCATTCACAACCCCCCAGGTAGGTCACCAAAGACCTTGCCGTGGGGCTGCCACTCTACAGCAGACAGGCAGAGGGGCAGGCAGGNACCCCCCAGGTAGGTCACCAAAGACCTTGCTGCGGGGCTGCCACTCCACAGCAGCCAGCCAGAGAGGTCTGCGGCTTCTTTCCTAAAAGCCACAACCTCAGTCAAGCCGTAAAAGCAAGACGAAAAGGTGCCGTGTGCTCCTCTCCTCCTCACACGCCATTACAAAGGTCTGTCCCACCTGTGCTGCACTCCATTTTGGGAAAACTGTTCTGCAGCAGAGTACAGCACAGAGCTGCAAGGCAACTCCACTCTTCCTATTTGAAAACACTTTTGTATTTCACACTAGCAGGTTTTTATTTGCAAGTTATAAAAGAAACCTCCTTTCTCAGACTTCAGCAAGACTCAGAGTTCCAGCTTTTCCTTCCCATTTAGGAATAAAAAAAAGACTTGTGTTATTGCTCAGTGGACTGTGCAAGCAGAAGGCAGAAAGGCTACAAATGTAGTTTTCAGGGAAGAAAAACAAGGGAGGGAATAGAGACAATTTTTTTTTCTTCTTCTTTTTTTCGTTTTCTACTAATATGTCACTTCTGAGGAGAAAAACAAAATATTAAAGGACAGAGAAACGGAAAGGTCAAACACAGTATTCAGCATTTTAGGTCAGTCCTAAAAAGAGCATTGACTGAGCTTAGCAACTAACTCCTGAAGTTTCATGGGAAAAATGCTTTGCAATTTCACAGTCATTCTTTGTCTTTAGTGGACACGTCAGTGTTTCAGCGTGCAAAGGCATGTACTTGCAAAGAATTGTGTGCAAGGTATTCTTGAAATACTATAGGATTGAAGTAAAATCCACATACTGGTGACAGAAAGACAAAAAAAAAAAAAAAAAGATTTAAGACCCTAAGTGAAAGCCTGACTATGTACAGTTAATGTGCAGTACAACACAGCTTCCTTTCCTACATGGAGACAGATACTGACATATGACAATTTCGAGCACTAGGCACAGTATCTGCCTGGGAACCTCTTTTCTTTTTTTTTTCTCAGATAGCAAAGCAAGAGCCTCCTCAAATGCCCAAACAAGGAGGAGGATGGCACAGGTCCCCCTTTTTTCTCTAGGAAAATCCAAGGCAGAGCAGCAGTGCTTAGTCTTAGCTCTGGAGCGAGTCTGTCTCCCTCTTTCTCCCACTCTCTGCAAAGGTAACAACTGCAGCCAGGCCCCCTGACGCTATGTCTAGTGGTGAGGTTGCAAAACTCTTGGAAAGGGGTCTGTCTACTGTTTTCTGCTTTGGTGTCGCTCATGATGCTGGGAAGCCCTCACTGTTTCTGGGAACTCTCCAGCGAGATGTATGCAGTAGCTCATACATCTCAAAATGTCTTTTCTTCCCTGTTAGGAAGACTTCATTTCAACAATTGCATTCGGTTCATGCATTCAGGCTTTTCTTGCAAGGCCACAAAGCATACTTTAAAACGTCAAAGACAGAATTCTGAGGTAATCTTGTGACTTCTGGTGCCAGGGGACCTACTCATGAATCTGTAGTTTTTTTGTACAGTATGATGTGAAAATGGCTTCTGTATGGGGAAAATCTAGTTGTCTACTATGATAAAAAGACAATCAGTCCATGAAAAAGGCAACCAAGGGAATACGTGATAGAGATTCACTAAAGCATGAGTAGCACAAACAGGCAGTCAAAGTCTGACTGTTTGCCAGGTCTCCCAGTAAAAGAGTTAGAGGGTGTCAAATGCAATTAATAGCAACCAGCTTCAAAACAAACAGAAGGAGGTGGTAATTCATGCAAATGATGTTAGACTTGTAAGGCCAAAGGATAGTGTCGATGCTAAAAGTTTGCATTTGTTCAGTGAGAAGCTGGAAAAGTTCATGGAAAAGAAATCCTTTAGGGTTACTAAACCCATAAATGATTCAGTCCCTAATCTGAAAATTATTAGAGTCTGAGGAAGAGTTACTGAAGACTGTTACATGTGCTTGCCCTCCTCATCTTCCGTAAACATCCATTTTCAGCCACTGCTAAAGAGACTATGCTGGCCTAGGTAGGTCTTTGGTCTGACCCACCACAATGAAGGAAATACCCTGGTATCTAAGCCTTCATTCCTTTCCACCCACCACCACCACGCTGTCCTCATTCACAGTGAACACTTCAGAGCGTGGAGCCCTTCAACATCTGGGTCTGCAACTCCCAACCTACTCTGAGCAATGTAAACAATTAAAAATGTTCCTCTCAGATAAACAGAAAGATAGCAAGCAAATTATCATTTTATTAGTGCTATCTATGCTGCTGCTTTCTAAATTTCAGTTTTCTGATGAGCTTTATAAAGCCTGAATAAGATTTTAAGAAAGACAAATTATTTCATAGACAAAAATAATGTTTTTGTAGCTTCATAAAATTTATTTGTTGCCTAATAGGCACAAAGTGCTGTTAATGCATTATAATTTATTAATTTGCTTTTCTTTTAAGCTTAGCCTCACTTTATTAGACCCACAATATCCCTAGAGAACAACTAGAAGCTTCTGTATTTCTTCTCTTTGTGCTGTGAATCATTCTTCCTACTTTAGTATCATTTTCACATTTAATTAGTGCGCTCTCCTCCAGATATTGGACCATATCTTGTCCTTTAAAGGATACTACTGGCTCTTTATCCTTGACAATGCTGACTGCTATTCAGATTTACTTTCTGTCTACGGTTCAGTTGCCAGCCTGTGATACCTTTAAGTGAATTTTAGCTCAAGCTGACTTGTTTCGGCAAGTCCCTTAAGATACTATGTGGTAGAAGGTCAAATGCCTTTGTGAAGTCTTGATGCTGTTCTGTACTCTACTAATCTTCTGACTTCATCTTAAAAAGTGGAGGGATAAACATTCTAATTTGTATGCCTTAGTTTACTGTAGTACATCTGTGTCATATCTGGCTCTTACTGTATTCTTCATCTCCATATGAATACATTTTCTCATTCTGCTTTAATATTTATACTATTTATTTCAATTTGGAGCCATGCCCATTAGACAATAGTTTCCATAGTTACTCTTAATTCAATTTTTAAAGACTTGTGACATGCTGATACTTTATTAGTCTCCTGATGCTTCCTCAATTCTCTGTGGGTTTTTTTAGCAACTAGTTGTTCTATCAGTTCTATAAATACCCAAAGGGACACCTCAGATGCCTTTGTTCAAGTGGTGATATTTCGTTATGTATTCTTAGTTACTTTCTCCCAGTAGTTCACAATTACATCAATGATTTCTTAACCAAGATATTATTCAAAATTTAATCCCCTTCCCAATAAAATTCATGGCAGAAGTCCAATTAGTTTTAGTGGGAATAAGAACTGGTCTCAAAATTTATCTTCATGTTACAAATTAATTACAATTAATATTTTCTTGGTCAAGTCATTTTGCATTATTGTGCCTTCAGGACCTATAACACAGTCTCTTTGTATTATCTTTAACCTCTCGGCAACTGTTTCAGTGTATTCTCATGCTGTCCCTGTTTTTCTCACATGCGCTAAACTTGGAATATAAAAGCCTATTTTGATGGCCCTCCAATTTTCTGTTTCCAGTGCAGTTCATATTTTACTTTTACTTGTAGCCCACAGTGACCCATCAGTGTTTCCCATTTTCATTGGAACAAGACACATTTCTGCAGGCTTTCTATTACAGTATCTTCTAGAGTCTTTCCTACTGCCCTTCCCCTTTCCACAAAGGCTTTTCTTAAACTCTCTCAATTGATCCTGTCCATTAGATTTTCCTCATAATACTACATCCTTTCATTGGATGACATCAAAACTCTTCAAAAACAGCCAAGAAGGAGTACAGTTCAAAAATACATAAAGTTAATAAAGAAAGTCTAAGCGGCTAGTTCCTCAAAGTCATCTAATGATCTAGTTTTCTTACAACTATAGAGCTTTAAGCTTTTTGGATAAGCACAGAAAACAGTTTTTCTAGATTAACATTGCTGTCTGCCAGCTTTTGTACCATCAAGATCTGCTATGTATGACTGAGGTGACAAGACAAGACAGGAAAGAGGCCATTGTCTTATCCCCCACTGCTACCATGAACACAGCTAATTAACTGCTAAGGAAACAGAAGGGAAATTATGTTAAATGAATGACAGGAGGAACATCCAGACATTCCCTCTCCTTGGCTCAGAGCCTGGATGTGTAGTGAGACTAGTCTTAAATTTCACTCACTTGAATCATAGTCACTTACTACAAGCTCTTATACTGTCTTTCAGATCTATGATCATTGAAATATGTGATCCACTATTAGAAATTCACAAGGAAATACATTAGAAACAGCAATTAAGAGCTGTGTTTTATGTGTGTTTGCTCTGGTAGGAATGTATGCCCACTTAGCACCCATATACAGGCAGATTAGAGAGAGTACATGAATAGACAATAAAGTGACCGCTAGTTTATAGCACTGTTTTGTTAATAACATCCACAAGCATTTTAATTAAACCATGTTCTGCTTTGAATTATGTTCCATCACCGTTACTTGTGTTCTGAATATATGGCAGCCCTGCATTATGTTGTTTATTGATATTATAGCAGTCCTTACAGATTTCCAGTTGCTGTACGCATGCAGTGCCCCAGAGTGCTTAAAGTCAGTGAAGGAGCTGAGGCATTCTGTGAGCCTTGAAAATCATAGAACTGACTCAAAAATCTGTTAGTGACTGATTCACTGCTCCTGGATCTTAAACCAGGCTGCACAGGAGGACAGTTGCAAAGGCCACCTCTAGCCTAAGGGGCTTATTTGCCTCAGGATCTTTCCACAGCCCATGGGGAGTGGTAAAATCCTCAGCAGAGTGTCTCAGTTGGAGCTCATGGTAGGTCCTCTGGCTTGGCCCCGAGGAAATGATTTCTCTTGATGCTACAGGAAGCTGGGGGAGAAAAGCATCCCAAGGCTAAATGTAGTCTTTGTGAATGCCCCCTAAATTATTCTTACATGCGTTTGCAACAGCGGACTCTGATAATCTGCAATATACTCTGGAATGAGAAATGAGAACAGCAAACAAATACTGCAAAACTGTCTCTCCTAGGCTAACACTAGCCCCTCACCTCCTTGTCCAAAGTTCAGGGGCTTAATGTACCCACACTCAGAGGGCCAGTGCTGGCTGTGAAGCAGAACAAGTAGTCATTTATCCAGTCACAGCTGTTGCCTAATGACAAGGTCTGAGAGTGGCTCCTGTGTGATGGAACACAGGTCTGTTTTCAGACTGGTCTGATCACTGCTTATCTCTGACCTGCTGAACTCATGTCAAAAGACCATCATCTATAAATTCTTTTTCTCTAATTTCCTCTTTTTCTTCCATGTTAACTGTTAACTTGATGTCTTACATGAGTTTTACCGAATTTATGGAGTTATTTCTCTTTTTTCCTTTTAATACCAGTACTTTTTTTTCTTCTTAATTCTCTCAGTTCTTATTTTTCTCCATTTTTAGTCCGACCTCATCTACTCCCATCTGTCTCTATGTCAGCTTCTGATGAATATATCTCCACATAGATTCAATTTAGCCACTGACAGTACTTTTTTAGGTTTGCCCACATGACATCCACCTGGTCATTTCTGGGGTGGGGGTGGGGGGAAATGAGGTAGAGAATAGCAAAAGGGCAAAAAATTGCTTTCTATGTTGAAGTAGTTGTTTTTATTTAGTGAAATTAAATTTTCTGGTGTCTTGTCCTGAGCATAACTATTTACAGTAGCTGCTACTAGACAAGAAAGTTGTCTTCATGGATTTTATCAGTATCATAACATATCCTTTGTCATGCTGTGGAAATATGAATTTGTGCATCTAAGTGACAGAAAAGTTTTACAATAGCAGATCCGGCAGATCAACAAAAGTAATGGTGTAAGCAGAGCTACACAGTTTTGAACTTTAAATGCTAGTCATCTAGATTAGCCCTACTATTTTGTGTGGGCAATAGCTGCACTGCTACAGTTTATTTCCCTAAATATTTTAGAACAGTCACTACTCTTTTACACATATTTTATAGCTGTAGCTCCATCAAATTAATGTAGAGGTTGCACAAGCCTAATTATATACGTCTACAGTGATACAGCTAATGCTATACAAAAACTGAGCACAAAACCCTCTTAATTTCTGTGTACCACTAAACAGCTCCTGCCAGGAACGAATTAGCCCTGGTATTACGACAGTACTGAAACCCGTGCGTATTCTTGGAGCAGAACCAAATGTTCATTTATAGTAAAAGCTCTAGAAACTTATTACCACATGTGTGTTTACATTCTTAAAATTTATAAAAGCAAAGTTATTCAGAAAAGACAGATATGGCGCAGAGTCAATCTAAGGAGAGATGGAAAACTGAAATTCTTTAGCAACAACCAAGGACTATTCACATTTGCCTAATAGTGCAATAGAAATGAGTGCCAGTGGCACTAAATTATATCCAAATCCTCCATTCTCTGCAGAGTTTGAGGCCTGAGCAACGTTGCTCCGTGACCACTTTTTTATCACCTACCCTGTGGTTTTGTTCTTTCTTGAGGTTGAGTAATATATCGCCATAAACTAGGGGGAGCAAATGAAGTATAAATCAAGCTCAGTCCAAGGGTTAATGAGATTAGCAGCTATCAGACCCATACACTATCTATAGCTTGACCACTAAGTCTTATGCCTTCAGGAGTTAATAACAGGGCTATCACAAACACCAAAAATGCACGTGACTGGCCTCTACCTGAATTGCAAGTAAACCTTCCTGCTTCCAGCACAGGAGCAGTGATGTCCGATAAAAACACAACAGCAAATAATTCAGGGAGAAAACAGAGAAAGGTACTCCAAGATGTTTTCAGGGCTAATTCCAATGCTTGAGTGGGGTAAGGGATGCTGACTGACAAATGAGACACATATTGGGAAACCCAGCTGTGAAAGCAGAGATTGGTCCCCCCACTTCTCTCACCAGGTAGTTTAAAACTACCTTCTTAATTAAAAGTTAAGAATTTTTTAATTTTTTAATTTCTAATTCTTTAATTTTAAGATTTTTTTTATTTTGAATGCAAAATATCATCTAAAAAAATATGCAATGAACTTGATGGCTAATGTGGATTTTACTCTGGTGCACAGTGCTTCAGCATTTGAAACCATGCCATCTAGAACCTATGAGAACAGTTGTTATCAGCAAGCATTATTAAACAGCAGACAGTTTGGGCAAAGACGCTCACTCCTGATTTACGGCTGTTCGGCTGCAGAAGGCAAACGGAAGGTGCCAGGAGTGTCAATACAGAACTAGGAGCAGGCAGCGGGATTAGACTACAGTTGGTTTGGGGTTTTCAGCACTCATTAAAATGACTGCCTGACAGCACTGTCTAAATGGAAATATTATGCAAGCTTTATGCAAACTGTGAATTCATCTTGGAGTAAAACCTCCTTCCTGTTTCTTGCTGGGAAAAACACATTATGGACAAATATATGCAGATTGAAATAGAACATGCAACCAGTTTTAGACAGAACGTATGGTCTTATCCCTATTTTCTCATTTTGGATTTCTCCACCCTCTAGGGATGATAGTCTGAACTCTTTATACTGTCAAACTCTCGCTGACCTCACCAGAAAATTGCTCATCTCAAAACACAGCTGAGCAGAGCAGCCAGCTGCCTCTCCTTCAGCCAGTTGTTCCCAAACCGTGGTTGCAATTCTACGTGCAGCTGCAAGGCAGGCAACTGAGAGCAGGGTCAGTTCTCCAACCTATTATGTGGTGGTTCCACAGGATGTGGGAGCAAAAGCTTTGCTACAACAATGATCGTGGGTATCTTCTTTCATTGCTTTTAAATTGTTTTCTCCTCTTCCTCCCCCTCAACTAGCCATGGAGTCTTATTACCGCTTGATCCATCTGAACCCTAAGGCAAAGTTTTCAGCACCGGTCACACTCCTGCCGAGAGAGTTTTGTATGAATTATAAAGTCAGGGCATTCAAATAGTACATCAATCCCCTTCCTGCAGGCTGTCTTCATGAATGCTTATTCATCTTGAAATGATGGTACGCTAAGAAGTCACTTAAGCTCTTAAGCTTCCCTGATCTCATGTCACAACTTCAACAACAACCAAAAGGGAGAAGGAGAATGCTCAGAAAACCACAAAACCAAAACCTGTAGTCAGAAACATTTCTGTTGCTGCAACTGCTGTTAAATAAAGAGATCACTCCCTGCACAGATAAAGCATAACAGTATGTTCAGCTATATAGCTCATAAAAAACTTGACTCGGTCCAACATTTTTGTCACCAAAAGATTATTGCTGTGATGTTCTCATTTTGGGAAAGTGGACAAACAGAAAGCCCCTCTGCATGCACCCTTCTAGAGACTGTAAAGGAGCAGAAGAAAATTGCAAAGAGATATCCAGCCCTCTTTTATTGTGGGAGGACTGTTGGATATTTCTGACAAACAGAATATTGTTTTGGCAGAGACTTATTTTAAAAATTACATTTAGCAGTATTGGTAGCCTTTACAAAGCACTCTGGTTTTTCAAAGATAACATTGCCACATGAATGCTAGCTGTGCGCTCCCAAAAAGGCTAAGCAACACATTTCTTAGAGCCTTAAATCACGTCTTCCAGGCCTGCTGGAGATTAGAGGGGTTCACACAGGGGAGCAACTAAGTGCAAGTCACTTGTAATGTTCTACCTGCTAACTAAAGAGCAGACAAACACTGGCAGGCTGTGCTGGAGCTGCGGGCACAGAACGCTTGCTATGCCTCATTTCAGAAGTATAGCCGTGCTTCCCTTTCTCTCATGCCCTCTGCCACACGCCAGCAAGCAAACAGGAGCATGGGATCAGCTGACTGCTTCTGATGCCAAGGCACTTTACGCGGTGGACTGTAACAGCCCGTGCTCGCCAGCACTTCTCAAAGAAAAGGAGAAGGCAGTGTTTCTCTCAAGCCTTGTGGGAGGGCATGGGGAAGGAAAGGGAAAGGAAGCTGCTCTCTGTATTCTTTGTCCTCTCATGGGAGCTAAGCAGAGGAAGCCAGATTTGGGAAAACATATGACTATGAGATCATGGCAGGTTGTCCCCTTCCACACAACACAGCAATTGTGGCAGTTCTGTCAGAGCCACGACGCCAGCTCTCAATGCAGAGTTCACGTGGTTTGGGAAAGCGCGCAAGGCCCGCTCCCTTCCTGGGGCACAGCGCTGTGGCGGGGACAGCCAAAGCAGCACACATATGGCAGAGGAGCTCTCAAAACCTTTTTGCCCTTCTCCTCCCCAAAATGCTTTCTCCTGCTCACTCTCTTTGCTTACCAGTGTTTTGTGGGGGAAAGAGAAAAAGTGAGAGCAACAAGGGGCAAATATAACTTGCCATTTCCAGAGATGACACAGCACTGCTGCAGGGTTTAGCAGGCACATGCTGGTCATGCTCCTCTCCGTGAAGAGAGATCAGGAACGCACACAGACACCGTAACAATCAGGGGTGAGGAGACTTCAGCTTGACATGTACATCTGGACTGAGTACCTGACACATACATCCCAACAGAGTACCCGCTCCCCACACCACCGTAGCTCTCGGTCTGCAAGATCCCTGAGCAGCAGGAGGCTGGTGGAGAGAATGGACTCCACACATTTCCATCATCCAGAGGCAGTCTATCAATTGTTTGAGGGCCTGTCCAGGTCAAATTTGAGTCTATTTTCAGAGCTGTGTAATGACCGTTGATGCATCTGCCCACGATTGGCAGTAAGCATTGATGAGTACTGTAAACAACTGGTTTCCAAATGTACAGCCACATGTCTCCTTTCTGCTTCAGGCAAATGATAAAGATCCATTGATAGTAGATGATGTTTAATATGGTAAATGATTTTGAAGTTTACAGTCTTCTCTTACATAATCTCCTTATGTAAGGACTGAGAAAGAAAACATATAAAGAGCAGACTTTGAATGGCAAAACAGCAGAGGATCTGAAGCTCAACACGGGTATTGCCATCTTGAAAGTCTTTTCTGAATATCCAAAGCTAATAAAAAGCCAACAGAAATACAATTCATCCTCTTTTAAATACACACAATAAACTTAAATAGAGTTGCACCTCATCACAGAATCCTGTGTGATAATCCACTACCTGGTATTTAGCTAATCAGATGTTCAGTGAACGAAATGGGAGGTTACTAGGCAAGAAAGTTTTAATCCTAAGTAAAACCAAACCAAAACTGAACAAAAATCTCAAAACCCTGGAGCCTAGAGATAGCAAATGGGTTGTTCCTAGGGTAGGTTCAGGTTGGAGAAAACATGTTGTTCTTCCTAAATAGCTACCACGTGGTGACACACAACGTCTGCCTTTTTTTTTTGCATGCTGATTTATGAAACCACACTATGCTAGTCTGTTCAAAAGTGTCCCCATGTGCTGCATCATCAGCTGCTGCTCTAAGTGTATTTCTTGTTGCTCTTAAGGCAAAGTGCATTCATTCATTATTGCTCACTCCTCATAACTCCTGCTCGGAGCAGAGAAAGACAGAGGGAATGACTTAAAATGTTTAAAATCTTGATGGCAGAGAAAGGAGAATGTAAAATAAAAGATAAAGAGAAAGGAAAAGAAGCGAGAGTGGCAGAATGGATCGAAAGTGCAAAGATGCTCTTTTGCCTTTTTCATTCATATTTATTACTGTCTGCTCTGTTCCTTTCTTTATCTTCCTTTGCTATATCACGTGTGGTACTGCAGGCTTTAAGAACATTGTGCTCAAATAAAATGGCAAAAAGCCAACACATGCAAGACCTGAACATACCAAAGAGATTAACAATGTTCATGGGTGGAGGCTGTTTGTAGTAATGTGAGAATACCTCAACAAGTTTCATACCTACAGAAAAAACATCAAAATCAGGAGAAGGTCTGTCCTGTCTTTACTTCTAAGCATGAAGTATATATAGAAGGCTCAGAAATTTACAAAACTCAGTAAGTGATGGAGGTTTTTCACTGCTTTTAGATGAGATTTGAATCAGTTCTTAAGAGAGCTGAGAAAATACTGGAAAAAAATCCACCAGCTCAAACTTTTTTATGAATTCAGTTCAGCTGTGTTCAGTTCCTTCTATGTTTGTCCTTCATATACATTCTAATGAATGAATTTGCTGGTGATGAGACTCATAGAAACTGAAATCATTATGCAAATTATGCAGTGAAGGATTTGGAATAATGCATTGGTAAAAACTGGATTCTTAAAGATAGAAGCAACTAAGGAAATTTCATCTCTGCCCTGTCGCTACACTACATATAAACAGAAGGACTCATATCTGTGTTTTTTCCTATTCAAAAGCTGTAATTCTGAAATTAGTTAACATTAAATGTTTTTCATGCTGGACTTTATCAGCCTCTCAAATGGAAAACACAGCCTAAACATGCATATTTTATCAAAAACTTGTCTTTTTTTTTTTTCTGTTTGCATTTTTTCCTTAAAATGCAAAACATTGGTTGATATGTATTTCCTTGGCAGTAAGATCAAGGCCAAATGTGAGGGGAAAAAAGGTTAAAGCTCCTAACACTGGCTTCATTTACAATGAAATATCACAAGTAGAACAAATCCAAACACAGTACTTGCACCTGCCTTCTCATAAGCCCTGCAGAATAGCTCTGAAATATAAGGTAAAAAGAATGTCCAAAAAGAGGGAAAGTAAGCAGAAACCCCCACGCCCAAACTAGGGGAAGAAATACTGCATGTTCTTGTTTCATGGGGAAAAACCAGTGATGACATATTAATCATCTGATGAGATTCAGTCAATTAAGAAAATGAGACTTTCACATATTTATTGCTGTTACTAACTGTGAGCAGACATGTCACCCAGCAGCTGATGGCATTAGCCCTACTGAGCTCTCTGGCTCTGTTGCGGCACACGTCAGCACTGTGAGTCTCCTGCTTTGCTGTCCTACGCCCAACAAGTTATCTGTTTGTGTGTCTCGCTGGTGCTATATATTGCAACCCAGCTCATCATACTTTAGACAGACTCCTTGAGACAGCTCTGGAGAGCTGGTAACTCACAGTGTGCAGATACATACTTGACTGAAATGTCTAAAACAATTGTTCTTTGTGGGACAGACATTGATAGCAAAATAAAATAAAATAAAATAAAATAAAATAAAATAATAAATCAATGTATTTAAAGCATTTTGCTACTGCCACACTGAGAAACCCAGAGACATGGGTAATTTCAAGAAGCTAACTTTCTTCTCGAAGATACCTTTTTTATTAACAATTTTCTTTAAACTGTCTCCGCAATTTTTATAGTATTCTGCCAGTGCTCCTCCTCCCTCCACTTGCTGTGCTGTTTTTCATCACAAGCAGTAAGTTGGCTGTCTGGGTCTCTTCATTCACTGTGACATCAGGTACTTAAGCCTAAGGCGCCAATGTCTTTCAAAAGGTTGCACAGGGTGGCAATGCTTTGGTTCCAAAGATGAAATGCATCCAGGCACTGAATTATGAATTTCAATTATTTCTTGACCTATGCTGACAACTTGCACTCTTTTTTTCTCCACTCCTCCTAGGAGGGAGACATTCAGTTATCCAAATATTTCTTTTGGATGCAAATATAGCTTAGTTGCAAAAATAACTGAACTTATATCAACAGCAAACCTTATTTATAACTTCTCTGTTCCATATGTGATTGATTGCCTCCAGTAAGGACACTTAAATGTAGCTGAGCTATTTGTGTTGGAGGCAGTGGCTGCAAAGCAGGACCATTTGGCAGTCACCAGATAGCTGAGCTTTCTTAGTGCTCCTCTGTACGTGCCCCAGCAGACATTATTATTTTAAAAGTCACTAATACTGCTTATTAGAATTCTGAAGTAACTATTTCTCTGCTTCTGCAAACTTTTTGCTTTTCCTTCTGCACTGAAGTCATAGTTTTCACTCCCCCCCAACCCTTTTTGCCGAGTTGCCTTTTTAATTCATTCACCTAATAACATAGTATATGCAGCATAAATAATTATGTATTTATATATAACACCTATTTATTTGCCAAGTGAGGAACAGAGGGTAAGGAAAAGTGTAAGGATAAAATATCTCTTATGAAGTCCCCTAAAACAGAGATTATGTTGTTTCTTTCCAGAGTGATAGCAAGAAGGAAGTTCACCAGCTTCAACGCAGGGGTTGAAACAGAAGGATCCAGCCCAATGAGCCTCAGTAGAACAGCACAGAAGGATTTTTACAGGAAGATATTCTAAAATGACACCTGGAACTTGACGGTACTGTATTTCAGTGTTGATTAGAATAATTAGTTTATATCTGTTATGACACCATTTCAAGTAATTTAAACATAATATACCCTGAAACTATAAACAAATAATTTGGCAATGATCTGGAGGAATGCTTTATGTGCACCAACCCCTGAATAAAGTAAAGGAACGAAGTTACCAGAGAGTCTGAGCAGCGGAAGTCCCACTGCTTTAAGAGATGAAGATGTGGATGTTTGTTTCTAGTCTTTGCGCCTAAACTATCAAACGTATCCCTAAAATAACATTACACCATAACACAGACTAGGTCAGAAGGGAATACTGGCGAACACCATCACAATGTAGAGACTCTTCAGGTTTCTACTTTAGAGCAAATAGTTCCACGCAGCTGCGAGTACCAAACTAGAACTGCTGAAAGAATTAATTATGGTCTACTTATGTTTCACCTCTCTAATAAATGTCCTACTGAGAATAATAAAATATTGGATAGCAATAGATTACAACATCAGGACTTTTGAAAGCATTCAAACAGTGACACTCCAGAAGAACCCCTCTTGACTTAGTACACAAACTCCAGACAAGAACTGGTACTGCTGGTATTTTGGAAAGATGTTGGCATGTCATTTAGATATATTTTGATATTCTGAATTTCTATTTCAAAATATTGAAGTGGCCATTGAGTTATGAAAGCATGTATATCTAAAGTTGCAGTGGTTTTTTCCCTCACAATTTGATGATCACCACCACCACCACAGTGTGATCTTTTATATGCTTCTTGTTCATCACAAGTCTATAGAATATAAAATCCCTCCTGATAATCAAAATAAAGCTTCATGGACAGAGAAAAATTATTACACAACCATAGAAATGACATGCATCAAATCAAGTTGATTTTTTTTTAATATGAAAAATATAACTCCATTAGCAAATTGTGTAAACATACTTAAAAATAAAAAGGGATACAAATGCAAGTCTTGAATATGCCTTGCAGCATATTTTGGAGGTCAGCAGGCAGATACTGTCATACATCTGAGATAAATACTTCTAGAGATGATAAGTTATCAGAAATGATTGTCACCTCCGCTACTGTGCACTCAAGAGGGGAATGCAGCTCCCATGCTTTGGCTTGATAGTAAACATACCATCATGGGCTGGAGGAGCAGAGTTTGTGAGCAGGAGGGTAAAACCCATATGTGCAGTTTACATACAAATGCTTATTGTGGAAGTCACCTTAACCTGCTGCAGAGAAGCACCATGCCATGGGGAGTCATCTGTAGTTGCATGTTTCTATACTGACCTAAACAATGTGTCCTCTAGCAGCCACTGCAGAAACCCACTCTTGAGCAGGATGTGAGGTAGGACCTTGTAACTGCAGAAAAACTTCTGCTCCATTACAGCTGTAAGAATAGTTGTCTGCCATACGTACTGTATACAAGTGCTCATTTTAATTAAGGTTTAATCTCCTCTCTGTCTGCTCTAATCCTTGGTTCTCTTTCATAATATTCCCACGGACCACTCCAGGGTATTTTCTGCTATTGTAAAAGTCTTAACTTTTCTGAGTTTGGTCTGGTTTGGCAGGTTCTTGTGAATCCATTTTCATCTTTTATTTTCTGACAGAAATCTGCTAATATGCGAGGCAGAAAAAACCCACCAGTGTTTGAGCATTAATTGGATGAGAATAGCAATTTGTGGATTTGAGGAATAGCAAAGGTGCCACTAGAGTGTGTAAGTGGGCAGCTGGCACAGTAGCTTTTGCCAACATTTGCGTCAACGTGGGAGTACAGCAATATGGTAGCTGTTAACATTGTACTCAATAAATATCTTATCATATGTGAAGACATGACTAGCCTTTTGGAGGAAGAAGCTGAGTATTCTCTGCATCTGTGGCAGGATTTTACATGTAATCCCTGCAAATGTCAGCAGGCCTTTGTGGGTGCTTAAATACTGTACACATAAAATTACTTTCTTGAAATCTAGTACATAGGGAAACAGTGAAATAATAGTGAAATAATTCACACATTGAATATCCAGAGAAAAATAGTGTAATGCTCAACATGGCATTTTTTTTCGCAGCTGACTCAAGCCTTAAGGAAAAACACAAAAGCCTGCTGTTGTCAAGTGCACGTGACGATTTTTGTTACAATGACACTTGGTTTCTCTGTGCTATATATATGTGCATCCATAAAAGGGAAGCACTTAAGTTATTTCTAACATTTGTTGTTGTTGTTGCTGTTAGAAATAGGAAGGATGTTAAAATCATTGTTTTAGGACTAAGGAAATTGTTTCTGTTTCATGTGAATTTGATACATTTCAACTATTTGAGTTAAACAACAAAGACAATATCGTAGATAAAAATGGCACTACACCTCAGTGGGGCATGTTTCTTGCCATGAGATTTCTTCCTGTGGATCTCTTACAACCCTTACACAAAGATGCACTACATTCTTCTACTAGGAAAAAAATTATCTGGTGTGAGGTTTCTGTCTTCTAGCCACATTCTGTTTTCATTTTGCCATGACATTTCTCTCTGTAAGGACTGTGCCTGCCCTTCTTTCTGCACCTTCCTCAAAGGGTCTTCTTTCTGTGCCCCAGTCGACCACTGCTACTCTTCTGAGTGTCATAGCTACTAATTTTGAGTAATTCTCAGAGCCCAATGCTCTGTACTTTATGTCATATACATTCCCTTAGAAGAAAGTTTTCTATAATAAAAATTTGTCATGATATCAACAACTGAAACATCAATTTGAACAGCCAAATTAGATTTAGTAAGATGATATAAAATTGTTATTTATTTTCAGGACCTATGAAAATACCCTAATAAATTCCTCATTTTTATTTCTTTCTACATTGTCCACTATTACCTTGTTGCTAGCATGCACATGAACCACAGAGCAAGCATGCTTTTAACACTGAGAAATTCCAAAAGAAATGCAACAAAACATCCTATCAAGCCACTAGTAAAAAAAGCTGGCTACTTGAGTAAAGAAAATTTTCCATTCGGTAGTAATGGTGCTTATCCACTCCAAACCAGCTTCCAAAAATGAGGATTTTACCCACAGAACATGCCCCATGTTTTTATCTTTCATATTCACAACACTGTCTTTTAAGAAAGAATTTGGGAATGTTAAGGTGGTGGAGGAAAAAATGACGGTACTAGTTGACAGCACTATTTCAAACTAAAATGACTTATTTAAGTGCTTCGGCTACTATGATGGACAAAAATGCTCTTATATGCATAGGAAATTAAGTTTTATAGTTTCACATGCAAATGTAAGAAGGGCCATTTACACTTCTTACTGAAAAGTTAATGACTTGCACATTCCCTAATAAAATACTTTCAATAAGTCTCATTAATGTAGCTGTTTACATTCACAGTTATTGTCATAAGCATAAAAAAAAAGGAAGATACTTTCTCCACCCTATCCCTTAAGCCTAAAAGCTTGAAATTCATATCTGCAGAGAAATATCAGACCACAACATTCCCTCAGACCAAAAACCAAAACACAAAATTGCACCTTCTGAATGAAAATGAAGATCCTGAAATGTTGCTCCGGAAAGTGAGATATCAGCAGACTGATTTTAGCAGCAAGCAGCCAAGAAAGACCGTGGCAGATAATTTCTTACAGCCCACTGCCTGAGAGGAGCATGGAGCTCATGGGGACAGGCCAGCCCCAGGCAGGACAGAAGAGTGGAGAGCACGACCACCCAGCAAAGTCACCACTTCTCTTCCAGCTGGACACTGAGGCTGTAATTGAAGCTACCTCATTTGTATTTACCAAAGAGGTGAAAGAAGAGCCTCGTGCAGCCATCACCAGTCTGGATGGACAGCAAAGAAGTTGAGGGATGAATCTACTAGTTGTTCTCTCCCAGGTGTTTCCAGTGTCCCAAGGACATGGGAGAGCCCCAGCAGCCTGAATGCGTGCACTCACACACTGCTCAGAGATGGCTGAGATGCATCACTCTACCTGCCATTCGCAGCTCTGCTTTCTCTTATTGAGCAGATACTACCCAGTGAGATAAGTCTGGCTTGTAGCCACTCCACAGATAGACATCCTATCCTGTACGTGGTGTTGTATGTTTTGTGCATTTGATAATGATAGGATATGGTTTAAGCAATGGCTGTACTGGCCAGCTGTCTCCAGCATGCCTTCCAAGTACCAAGCAAGTCTTAGGAGAACTGTGAATAGGGAATACTGTAAAATAACATTTTGCATAGAAAGCACTCTGTCATGACATATACAGTGTTATTTTGGACAAGTTTTGCTAATCAAGCAGTAAACAATCTTGTATCAAAATAAAGACAGCTGGAACTTAATACCCTTCATAACCAGCTTTCCAGTAAGCATGTAAATGGAAAAAAAAAAAAAAAAAAGAAAAAAAGGTCAGGAAATCCAAGCATGCTGACCCATGTGAGATCATGAAAATGGAAGGTTATATGCACAAATTTGAAAGAGTGTGGAAAATGTTGAGAAATTTATAAAGCCAAGTACTATTCACTCTTCGTTTTGCAGTGAACCACTACTCTGGTGGGTTTTACAATCCTAAGGGGACTTGAAGCAAAAACACTTCAGCTGCACAGTAAATGCACCTATTTGTCAAACTAGGTGCCAAAATAAACAGTCTGACATCCCACATAGTAGAATAGATCATTCTGCACATATATAAATAAATAAGACTCCACTCAGAAAACAAGCAACAAACAAACAAGAAAACCTTTATCTTCAAGCATCTGGGATCCAAAGGCATTCAAGTCCAAGAGACAAATCATATTTGAGCTCTGTCACATGCTAAAGAGCAGGTCTAACCATCCCTTCAGAAAAGGACATCATCTCTTACATCTTATCCTGGAATCATGTACTCCTCCCCCTCCTCTTATTCCTGAATCATGTACTCCTCCAAAAATATATAAATAAAAAAATATATTCCTTTC
Source organism: Aramus guarauna (assembly GCA_013400195.1). Taxonomy (NCBI): domain Eukaryota; kingdom Metazoa; phylum Chordata; class Aves; order Gruiformes; family Aramidae; genus Aramus; species Aramus guarauna. The sequence continues at coordinate 1,336,183 of VXBL01000835.1, read as the reverse complement.
ATGGAAGCAGCCATAACCTTTTGAACAGATGGGAAACTTAATGGACTGACAAGTAGTGAATCCCTTACTTGCTGATTTCAGGAAGGGAAACTTTTGGTTTTGAAAGTTGTTTTTAGACAGTTTTCCAACTTTATGACTTAAGAGAAAGAAGATCAGCAATGTAGAAGAAAATACAATTTTATGTTGTTTAACCCTGGAGACATGTGGGAACCAGGCAAAAATACTTAATGTCAGCAGAGTAAAAATTTTAAGAAAATGCACATTATATTTGCCTGTATAACATGGATATTCCCACTCAAATCCCTCAGTCTGCATATTCAGAATTCCATCAAGCCATTAATTCTACAATAAATTCTCCTTTGGCTCCCCATAACATCGCTATTCCTTACTTTCCACATATCTGAACTTCTCATTGAATCTCATTTTCCCTGCAGGCAGTGGGTCATGTTCTTCCAAGCCCTTTCATCCTGGTTTCTCTGCTGTCTTCATCACTTTCCTCTCCTAGTTCTTGCTCTTTTCTAGTTCCCTTTCCTCCCTCTTTCCAGTCTCCCTCTGCCCCAGGACTGCTGTACCTTGTACACAGGGTGTTCGGCTGGGATCCTTGCTTGAGGAGCAGCCCTTGCTCATGCTGGAGATGGCAACTTCTCTGTGGGCCCTTCCCCTCGCAGAAGGCTCCGCACTGCCCTCTTGGTGCTCCTCCCCCAGATCCTACCAGTCCCCTCATCTGGGCACAGAGAAGAGAGGTTTTTTGAAAGTTGTGTTGGGGCCTCATGCAGGGAACAGTCCTGCCCACTCTGGCCACTAGCCAAACACAAAAGACACCCAAAGTGAAGGGTCAATAAGGGACCTGGGATGCTACTAGTCCTATCCCAAAGTCACACGGGTGTGAGCTTTGAGCTCTAAAGGAAGGATGCCTCTGCAAATCCCTTTGCAGTCAGTGCTCCTGGTTACCTCCCTCTCAGTACGTATACTCTCTTGGTACCAGAGCTGGGGAGGGTGAGCAGGAGCGAGGAGGAGGTGGCTGAGCAACCAGGCTTCCCCTGTTGCCACTGTCATCGTATTTGCATTGCAGGGAGATGATCTGGCTGCCTTTGTGGGGCCCTTTGGCAGGAGCCCAGCAGCCTTTCTGTGCCACTGCTCACATTGTACTGCAGGAGTATAAACACGGGCTTGTCCACAGCGCTCTTGGCAGCTCTGGAGGAAATCCATGATCGCCCAGTGTCAAATAGGCCAGAGAAGCTGAACTACTTTCTGTGCCCCAGCTACTGTCTGTATCCAAATTCCTTGTCTCTTGTAGGAACATGGAAGTTTGTTGTTATCAGAGAAATAGGACAAGGGAATATGATGGGACTGCGATAAATACTCTCACTTATAGTTTGATGCTACAAAATTGTCTTAAATGCTTCACTATTTCTAAAGACACAGACTGGACAGCATTTAACATTTCTCAGGATCATGCCAAGGTGCCACAGAGATAAATAAATGAGGCAGAAAATACATAACATTTGAGAAGAAAAAAAGAGAGTTACTAGTGCGAGGAGAAAAATGATTTTAAAACCAGAAAAGACCATCTCGACCAATCCTCTCTCTACCCTACAAATATTCAAAAGCATAAAAGTTGTTATCAACTCTCTACTCCCTCCTGTCTAATCTCTCTTTGACAGGGAGGATAATCCTGGAAAGCATAAAGACAAGATCTTTCATCTACCTAGAAGTCTTAATACCCTACTGCTAGGCACTATGTATGAGCAACCAAAGCATTACACTGTCTTTGCACAGATCTGAGTGACCGCACAAACTTCAATGTCTGAGAACACAAGAAACAGATTAAAAAAAAATCAGCAAGGTTGGCCCTCTCCAAGCTTTGAGATCTCTAGACCGGAAAAAATTCCCCTGTGCTTCCCGAACTCAATGCACGGACTTGAAACCCTCCGGCCTTCCTTGTTGCGCATCCTGCCTCCTACTGCTGTAACACGGGTACTGGTGTAGCCTTCTGCAAATACTACATGTCAAACTTCCCTTGGGCTCCACCACATACAGACCCAGAGCTGGTATTGCTCCTACAATGTACTCTGGGGAAATCCCAGTAGCTTTAACGGAAGCTGCTGTATGTGTTATAGCCTCAAATTATGTTTTTTTAATTTCTTTTGTTATCACTTAAGCAGAGTTGCTTTGCCTACAAGGAAAGCCCTTCCTGAGCGTAGAACCTGAAATCTAGGAAAGTTTAGGTGTGCAAGCAGAACCCCTGTCTGTTCTCCTTTGCCCACCTCACAATGGAGCGGGCAGAGTGGTGAAGCACACACATGCTACCATACTGTAAGAGAGTGCTTTAGTTGTCTGTGAAACATAACACAGTGTTTCATGAATAACCCTTTTTCTGCAAAGACAAAAGGCAGGATTCTCCTGCCGACTTTCCCCATTGCTGCAGTGATCAGCTGATCAAACTCTTCCGAAGCCAATGTAAATTATCTTTATTCCACTTTCTTTAATGAAGCTAGACAAATTTATACACACTGGGGAACGAATCCTTACATATTACTGTAGTAGTGTACTACTGTACAAAGGAATACAGTCACAAAATTGCAATGCAAATATGGATATGAAAAGAAAAACAATCTTACTCTTTCCTAAAAGCTGTCACCCCATCAGATTTCTACAGAACCATAAAAGCACAGGCTATAGACTTTATTCTCTCTACCTTTCCTCTGAAATGAACATTGTTTTAAACAAATCCAACCTTTATAAATTTTTTCCTACCTCAAATCAGTTACTATTTCCTGCTCTGCATTTAATATTTGATAAGAAATTAAACATGTACTCTGATCAAAAAATCAATTTCCGTTTGAATTACTTAAATGTTAAAACTGCACTTCTGTAGCAAAGAGATGACGCTCTGAAGAACAGAGCCATCTACAGAAATCTTTCTGATAATGGTGTCCTTCTTTCAAATCCAAACATTTCCTTGATGTAGAATACAAATTGAGCTCTAGTGTATAAGTCAGCTAGGATTTCAAAGTTGGCCTTTATACTTTGCCATTAATTAATTCCGTCCAAGAAATTCAAACAAAGATACAAACAGAAAAGTTCTCTAAATACGTTACATAAGGCATTCAGAATATTCTGATTCATTCCCCTCCAGGAACACAGCAGAGTCAAAGAATAGTGTACACAGCATGTTTAGACTGTATAAAAAGCACTAGAAACTGTAAGAATAGTTTTAAACCCATTTATTTAAAGCTCTCCATTATAAGAGCTATTGTAGAGTATTTGCTAATCAATCTATACTTCTGAGTTCTAAACAATTGCAGACTTAATGAAGTGTACTTTTCTTCACTTTCAGATGCAGGAACAAAGAGTTTCCTATTAAAAGGGAGGAAATGAAAGCAGAAGGCAGAAGACCTCTTCCAAAAATTACTGGAGCTTCTCACTGATTTAAATATTGAAGAGAAAGTCAGGAACTCTTATTTGGGATCTCTTTTTTAGGGGGAAAAAAGATCTGAGAAAGAGACTTTCTTTCCCAATACATCCCATGTACAACTTACAGCCAGGTAGGATGAGTATTCTCTCTGACATGATGAGGAACACGCCTAAAATCTGTCAGGGAAAATTCATACAACTTACTCTTTTTTTTTTTTTTTAAATGTCATTTTGCTGCAACTGTTGCAAAATAACTAAAACAGAAGTCGAGAATTGGGGTTGGTGGTCAGTACAAAGAGATCTTTCAAGCTGAGTAATCAAAAATGTTTTTTGCTGGGGAGTAAGCAACACAACATGGAATAAGAACATGGCAGATATGTCTATTCAGCCTGAAAGTAAATGAAGAGTTTTCTTGTTCTCAGGATTTACTTAGTCCAATTTGTACACAAACACAAGGGAAACTCATCCCCGAACACCTTTGGTGTAAAAATCAGTAGTATTCACTATTCATTCACCTGAAAAACAGATCTAGTAGACAGGGGAAGAGGCAGAACCACAAATGCTACATCAGACCAAAAACCAAAGTGAAAAGTAGGCTCTGTTGTGTTCCCCACTACCCCACAATGCACAGATGCCATCTCCCTCCCTGTCCCTCCTGTGGCACTGTGACAATATTTTATAAGAGGCCACAGAGCAAAGTTGATACCACACAGTGCTACAAGCACCATTAACTTCTGTGAGATTTCCCAAGCCCATTATCTCCTACTCCTAGCTCTTTTTCTTTGGAGCCCAGCTCACAGAGAACTAATTTCTGGCAGCTCCTTATTTGTGCTAGGATCTTATATGATCATCATTTTTGTGATTATTTTCTTGTCATTTTATTTACTGTGCATTAAGATCTAGAAAAGTCCTACACCAAATTGTATAATTTATATGACTTAATTTCTAACACTTGATTGCAAACATGCAGCATAAGAAAGGAGATATTTGACATTCACTTGGCTTTTTATTTAGAGGTAGACCTACAATAATGGACAATCTTAATAAGGTTTTATATTAGAATGACTTGTAGCATTTCCTGCAACTGTTTCAGAAGATACAATTCCTATAAGGGGAACAGAGATAAATTCCAGTGCCTATATGGGCATAGAGAATATATCTTTCTATTTTTCTTTTATCATTTTTATGATAACTAAGACTTACAAATCACTATGTTTCCATCATGCAAATTTTGATGGTTTTGGTTCGGGTTTTTTGTACCATACATTCTGGTTAGTGCAATCTGTTTAAATATTCATTGATGCCCTTTAGGCACTGAATCACCAGCACTGAAAGGCATAGAAAAAAATTCACTTACATATTGTAGGAATCAGCTACTGGAACAATCTAAACCTCAACCAAGAAAAGATCAATTATTTCCCTCTTTCCTCCCTGTAATAGCTTCCAAATGCCCTGATTCAGCCTTTCTATTCCACTTGAAAACTGAAGATGCACCTAAAACCATACTGTGACACATGCCTGAACGTATTGTCCCCTTCACTAAAATATAGCAAGTCCAAAGGAAGCTGATACCTGCATTCTCATAGCTTATCTATCTGAATAGCTTTGTGGTCTCTCATTCAAGAATTTGGATCTTCTCTGAGGCATGTGATTTGGAAATGAATCTGACACAATACAAACCCTTTTGTTATGTAATTGTAAAACTTCATCCCATCTTTCATATAAATACAAAAACTCTCTGCAACTTCTGCCTCTCACAGTCAGTCTAAATACCACTGTCATGTTATACCTTTGTAATAGGTTAATCTGCCTATACTTTGCACATGATAAAGACAAGAAATTGTTGCTTAACATTGTCTGGAAGTTTGGTACAGTGCCTCTGTTTATGGTCTGGAAGAGGACAAGTGACTTCAGAAAATATAAGTAATAACTACAAGGATTTTGTGAAGGATAAACAAAACCACCTGTGAATAGCAATGAAAAGTCACTTTTAATAGGCCATGATCAAGTAGGAGTTGTATCCCAAGTCAGAAGCAAGCTAAAAAGTATTCATGAAACCACAGTAGCTTTTGATATTAACATGGGTTTCAGAGGAAAGAAGAAATTCCAGTTTTCTTAGTTCGCTGGTTGTAGCTGGGATAGAGTGAATTTTCTTCACAGTGGCTAGTACGGGGCTGTGTTTTGGATTTGTGCTGAAAACAGTGTTGATAATTCTGGGATGTTTTAGTTACTGCTGAGCAGTGCTCACACAGAGCCAAGGCCTTTTCTGCTCCTCACCCCACCCCACCAGTGAGTAGGCTGGGGGTGCACAAGGAGTTGGGAGGGGACACAGCCGGGACAGCTGGCCCCAACTGGCCAAAGGGATATCCCACACCTTGTGACGTCAGAGGCAGCATATAAAGCTGGGGCAAGAAAAAAGGAAGGGGGGAGATGTTCAGAGTAACAGCGTTTGTCTTCCCAAGTAACTGTTAGGTGTGATGGAGCCCTGCTGTCCTGGAGATGGCTGAACACCTGCCTGTCCATAGGCAGTAGTGAATGAATTCCTGGTTTTGCTTTGCTTGAACACGGCTTTTGCTTTAACTGTTAAACTGTCTTTATCTCAACCCACGAGTTTTCTCGCTTTCACTCTTTTGATTCTCTCCACTATCCCAACAAGGGGGAGTGAGTAAGCGGTTGCATGGTGCTTAGCTGCCAGCTGTGGTAAAACCATGACACTTAAGGAAACAAAGCCCATCTGATCCCACATAACTTTTCAATGTATAGCCAGATATTCAGGTATGAAAAGCAGGCTGCACCATTTGTCCATGAAAAGCAGTATCATGCAACAAAAATCTGTATTTTTATTGTGACTACAATTTATAGACTACATAGTCTGCACTACTTCTGCAGCATAGTGTGGGATGATTGCTGATTATGCTAAGGGCTCTGTAAGGAAGGTTTCCATGACAGCATTCTGTATATCATTGGTATTTTGGAAATAATATTCAGTTTTGATCTCTGACTTCTACAGATTTTGCTGTTTCCATGAAACATTATATTTGAGCAGAAAAGCCAGAGCTAGCATGCATATTTTACATACAGCCAGGAATGCCTGGAAGTGATATTCCTGTGATAAACTGTAGAACTATGTGATAAACCACAGAGCTATTTGATAAATGCACCTATTAAACACCCTTAATTACCTTTTCTACTCTCTGGCCACTAACCATTCTGTCTTGGGACATATTGTGAAGTTTTATACTGTTCAGACAGGTTCAGACAGCTGGCATTTCAAGTCTGCTATCTACATTAAAATATAGACCTTTTCTTGAAAACTAACTCTGCCTTAAAGCCCAAGAGAAGTTAGTTTCAATCCTGGGCAAAANNTCCTGGGCAAAAAAAAAAAAAAAAAAAAAAAGCTTGTCTACACATTGCAACGTAATGGCTTTTAAAGCACAGCATCTTGCTCCACAGAGCTGAGGATGCATTTAGCACTGAACGAGAAGGAGAGTTGAGACAGGAAGGGCCTTAAAAATACTTCACATTCAGATGTTCAAAAAAGTTATTCCAAGTAAGTTTTAATCTGTTTCGCAGCTGTCTCATTCCTCCATCTTTGGATAGGGATTTTCCAAGGGGTCTGAAAGAGCTAGCTGCCCGATTCCTATTGAATTTCAGCAGCATTCCACCCCTTCACTCCAATGTGCTGCACTGAAGGGTATTAGACATGAAACATAGCCTCTGTACATGAGTTTAAACTAACACTGAATATCTGTGATTTTTCAAGAACAAGGCCAAAATACAGATCTTATCTGCAGTGGAGGGAGAGGTCCTGTGCAACTTTCTGCTAGTTTGAAACCGGGGACTTTTCTAAATCCTCCTATGACTCTGAGAAAGCAAACTACACTATCACATTATGCATATCTGTCTGTAAGCACGTATGTACAATTTACATGCGATAAAATATCTAACTTTTTGCAATCTCCTTAAGGAGCTTTTCTCTTAATCCATCTGAATTTCAAAGCATAGTAAAAATTGCAGGAGGATTTTAATTGTATACAAGATTTGAGCTTGGATAAGTGTTCCTTATGGTTTCTTAATCTTTTGTGGGCAGCCAGTACTTCTTAATCAATGTAAAAAGAATTCAATAATAAACACAAAGAACGGTTGATCTTAAAAAAAACATGGATTTTCTGGTACATTCAGAGGTATGGCACACAAAATTCCCTCTGATAAGGGAAGAAGGATGTACTGTTTCCAAAGTGCAACTTTTATTAATTGATTTACTCACATTTCTTAGAGAATTACAAGAAAAATCTGAAGATGTGGTGAATGAACAGTACAGCATTCCTCAGCTACTCTTAGCGACAGGGAAGAGACCTACCCACACACTCCATTCCTAAAGTAAATCCCAAAGTGTTTTTCTGTATAAATGTCAGCCAGGAGCATTATCCACTGGTGTCCCACTTTCATGCATGCTCCTTCATTTCAAGCTCCAAATAACCAAATAAAATATACCAATGTATGCTTCCATCCTTACAAATGCTCATCAGTAGTCCTGCACGGGGTCGGGAAAGCAGATTTACTGGGCTATGCCATGGAAATAAGCCTTTTGAAGAACATACAGATTTAACTTGTGAAAAGCTTGTGTGTAAAGGATGACCTCATATCCTCTGATAACCTGTACCATGAAACTGGAGCTTCCGCTGGTGCAAGTTGCACCAGTAGCACCACAGATAACCTGAAGCAGCACTTTGAGCTGAGCTATTACCATAGCTGACTAAAGATTAACACAGTAAGAATTTGTCTGATGGTCCAGCGCTAAGAGAGAGTCTAAGGCGCTTGGCATAGCCCTAGCAGTGAGGGTACTACACGCGATATTAATTTGTATATCTCTCTAAATGCACAGCAAGAGAAGGGGTGAGATAAAGTCCTGAGGAAAAACACACCAGTAAAGTAGGAGAGGCTAGGTTTATCGTAGAAAGTTACTTTATCCAATGCTAGAGGAGAGCAACAATCTTCAGGGTCAGGTAATATCCTCAAGAGAGATGCTTGGTTCTGGTAGGTTTTGTTTTTTTCCCCCAAAGGAAAAGTGAGGGGCATTCTGAACTTGTAGCCAGATCTGCTTTGCTATTCAGCCACAAGTCTTGTCTTACAGACTTGTTCCATGTTTTTTGCACAGGCCTTAGAATAAATTTGGAGAAGATTTTTCTGGGCAGAAGAGGATGATCTTCCATTTTTGAGGAATGCTGGTTTCCACAAGATGATAAAATAGTTGATGGAATGCCCCCAGAATCTGTTATAGTCCTGCACGTAGTGCTGTACATTACTACCTCAGCATATTTATAAAGTGCAGAGCAGCACTCCCTTCCATACCTAAGGTTTGTTACTTTACAGGAAAGAGCAAATGAAGAGGGAGAAAAATGCAGCTCAGCCACTGCCTTCCCCCTTTTTCTCACCAGGCTTTTGTTTACTCTTTGAAAGTGATCCCTATCCTTGTCTTAAATGCAAGACAGCCATTTTAAAGAGAAAATGCATGTAGGCATTTGCAGACTCTTTGGGATACAGCATACTGCAGAATTTCCCTCATAAGCACGCACTCTGAGCCCACAGAGAAGGCTTACACTTTGCCCTCTATCCCCACCTCCAGAGACCCTTCTCTCACAGCGGGTATGTTACATGCCCTACAAGTCTGACAACTGGCTTCTCTCTGTTCCACACTTCTCTTTGAAACATCACTTTGGAAAACACCACCTTGCACAAGCCCTGGGAAGACAATCAAATAGAAACTTACAGGCAATTCAAAATAACAGTGTGTCAATAGTAAGTTTTGATGACAAAGTGTTCCCAGTCTAGACAATCTGAATGTATGTTATGCTTAAACCAAAGTCACAAATAAAAATGAAGTATGAGTTAACAAGCTGTGAAGGAAGCTAAAGAGGATTTTGGACTTTTTGCCTTTCTGGATTTCCTGGCACTTGATAAGCTTTTGTTCTGGGGGAGGCTGTCCTACCTACACCGTCTCTCCTGTACAGAGAAGGCTGAAGGAAGGCTGCAGAGGGCAGGTACAGCTAGCATCCATGGGCAAAAAGAGCAGCACAATTCAGCAAATTAGTGCATGTAAGTGTGCAAATCATTTAGATACCTTATTTTAAAAATTAAGTGTCACAGAAAAGTAAAGATAGATGTTATCTTGGGAAGAATTTTACTTCTCCTCAGAATATGTTGGCACCATAGGTCTTGTTATGGTGTACTTAGCAAGTTTCCCTAAAATCAAAACCTTAAATCAACTGCTAAGTATGCTAATATTTCTTCAGCTCAGAGATGGGATTCCCTTCTATGTTTTTTTTCTTACCAACAAAAAGTGCAATGAACAGTTCAACTGTAGAAAATACAGTGTAAAATCTCAGCTTTCAAACAGACACCATTTTATAGAAGCTGGCAAAGTCCTGTGGCTCCCTGCTTGTTTGGGCTCCTCTGTCTGACCACAATTGGAGTTAGCTATGTAATATCTGATGCCTACAATTCACTTAGCAGCAGCTTGTCTCCTTTTTTTTTTTTTTTTTTTTTTCCCCAAAAGAGAATACCATGCAACTCTAATCAGAGTTGATGTAGATCAATATGAGCCTTTACTTTGATTATATGTAAAGGGACACATTATTTATTGATTTGTGTATCAAATTTTAGCACACATTTTCTGTTGTCTGCAATCTGCTATAACACACAGTGGATCTGTAGATCCAAATGTCATTCAGTACAGAATAATTCCAGGAAGATGATTAAGCAACTATATTGGTATAGGACACATTTATTTTATATTGTTTTCAAGTTTGTAGTATGTAGAAATCTCTACTTGAACACAATTAAATAAGTCAGTGTCTCACAAAAATCATTAAATCTGAATGTCCTTGCTTTCAAGGGTTTTGTAGCATAGTTGCTTACTGGACTTAAACATGATGTGTTATTTCTAGATATTTAAAAATAATTTAAAATTAAAAGCTAATTTATCTTGTGGTGTCCCTAATTAGTTGAAACCAAGAAAGAGCTGGTTAAAAAACAAAGACCACATACTGTGCTGCCATATACCCTTTGCTTAATATAACTTTTTCTCCTTGTTTTTCTTCTCTTTAAAAACAAAGCAAACCCCCAAAACAATGTGGTCTGATTATACATCTGACATAAGATGATCACTAGAGTGAGGAGTTAGGTAGGATTCAGCTCACTGGCCATGTATAGACATGTATACATTAGAGATTTAGTCTAACGACTACCGAGACTCCTTCTACAGTAAACGCTGTAGGAGAGGTATCTCATTCTACCCCATCCTTATCTTGGGACCCCCTCCAATGACCAGGTCCACCTAGATGGCTGACCTTGGCTACACACCTGAATTTTATACAGCCAAATACAGAAGATATGAATCCCAGTTGCAGTGAAAGCTGTTGATTTTACTTAAAATCAACTTTGCTTAATTTTACAGATTTGACCCAGCCCCAATATCTTGCTTCAGCAATGTATTGCAGCTAATTTCCATGAGATTAGTGCATTCTTACAGTCAGTCAAATGCAAAAGGGACTTGCTGAATCATGCCCTGAGTCAAAAAGATAGACTGATGTTCACTTGTTAAAGCTTGTATAAATCATATGCCATCCTTAACAGTATTAATTAACACCATATTAAGGATAAAGGGCAAACTGACAGCTGTAGTGCCTCTAACATATGAGAGGGGCTTTTAGCACCTTTGACCTTTCCTACTCCAAGTTGAAGTGCAGAAATATCGTTCAGATTTATTTCCACTTGGACACAAGGAAAAGGAACAGGAAAAATAAGTTAATACTAATGAATGACAGAATGATTGTCCACTACGGAGGTGTCATCACCCGCTAATAATTCATTTTTTTTCCAGGGCATAAAACACATGCATCATTATGTGTCCTGTGTATTAGCAATGCTGGAGTTGGGGGAAGAGAACACCAGTTTTACTTTTGCTATGTGAATAAAAACACAACCCTATGTGAATGACTCACTCCTGTTGTGTAAGCCTGTAAACATCTTTGCATGAAAGATGAAGGCACTTTAGATGAGCCCACTTGAATCAGTGCTGTCCTCTCAAGCTTGAGGACATTGCTCTGAAGATGGCAGACTTGAAATGCAACAGGATTTGAGATAATGTGTTACTGGAAAAGAAATCCACCAAAGATCAGTTAAGAAGTATGCCTTACTCCAATACACAATTCAGCTTGGCCATAGAAATGCCTGTGGTTAGGATTTCTTTTTGAACTTTCACTCCAGTGACATAGCACTCCTGAGGGCAGGTGTTGTCATTCTAAACTCATTTCAGGGAAGTGGTAGGTCTGAAATGTACATTAAAGGGCAGTTTCATGGCAATGTTTTTAACAAGATGTTTCAACAATAACAGATCAATCCATTTCTTCAATTATTATTTACAGGCTTAATTTTCAACATTTTTTTTTTTTTTTTTTTTTATCCTGCCTCCACTTTTTCACTGAACTTGACCTATCAGGACTAAAGTGTGCTCATATGAAATCCTCCCTCACCACCTCTGCCCAGCACTGCTGCTAGACTTGCTGTTGGCAGCTGGGTGCACTGCCACTGCTCCTGTCCTCCTATGCTCAGCCACATCCGCTGCTTGGGCTGCTGGGGGAGGAGAGGTGTTGCCCTGGGAGCCCACAGATGCCTTGCATGCCAGGCCCTTTGCACCAAGATCCCCCTCTGCTCTCTGTGGCTACTTGCCGTGCTCCCACATATGTCCTGATGCATCTAGAGGAGCTGCTTGGCTCACAGGGCAGCACGCATGTGCTTTGCCTTGGGGGAGGTGATGTGTAGGGAGTCTGGGAAGAAGAGAGATATAAAGGAGTCCCATTTGTCCCCATACCCTTGTCACAAGATTGTACAGCCTTTATAAACGTAGGGCTACTATTTCTGGCACTGGTTCCCACTCTCACCAATCCTGGAAACAGTATTAGCAGGTACCGCGCAAATTTCAGCACAGTCAAACAGGAAAAATCCTGCAAAAATTTATCATCTTACATTATGTGGTCACGCCTAAGAGATGACACAAGAAAGACATAAGAAACTTGAGAGACAAGACTTGTTTAACAGGCCCTTATTCTTTAGTCACCCAGGACAATGTGTTTCTCTGTTGGCTTTGCTTCCCCAGGCAACTGGGCTGAAGCTGGAACACTTCCTTCACACAGCCCGAATGCCGGTTCCCATTTTGTAGAGCTACACGATTCGATTTGCTTCGGTGGTTCAAAAGTTCAACAGGGAAGAGCTCCTGCAGAGAGGAGAGCGTGAGCGGCTCGCACTAACAAATGGGTGCTTGCCTTGGGAAACAGCACATGTCTGTTCGCACGCATCCAAACTGCAGGCTGCTAAAGCATCCCACCGAGAGTAAGCCTGGCAGGGGAAGCAACTTCACAGACCTTTGAGTCACCAGGAGTAACACAAACAGGAGCCAGAAAAAACATTTTGCTATTTAAAAAGGGAATTGTTATATAGTGCTTGATAAAGTTTATTGTACCAATTTGTGGAATCGAGAGGCAAAACAGTACCCAGTTGTTTGAGGATAGCATCCAGATGTAAAATCTGATCTTGGCTCTGTGGTGTTGTTGTGACAGCACAGAGACAAAAGAACGCACAAACCCCATAGCTAAGAAAGGGGAAAGAAAAGCTGGTAGCTGAAAGAATCCCTACTGCTGGGTAAGGACAGTCACAGTGTGTGAGTCCAAAGGGAATCACCCATGTCCAGATCCACACGCAGGGCAAAAATTAGTACAAAGATGGCAGTACTTGGGAGGTTTCAATTATTGTGCCTTGCTAAGGTCAAGCAAAAGTATTTTCAGACCAAATGAATAAAGGTAAAACATACTAGTCTTTTTCACAAAAAGAGTAGGTCAAAGCAGTGTTATTCCACAAGCGCTATACATCACAAAGAAATACCTTCCTCAAAAATAAAGTGTCCTGCCCTGCTCCTACTGGAGTCAGACACCTTACTGGCACTAAGGAGAAGAATTAGACCTATACAGTAAGCACAGATAAGAATTTTTCCACACAAGTCTGCTACATTTATATGGCATCTCTTATCCTGAAGGGTTTGAAAGATATTTAACATGCTCTGCAGTGTTAACAGGACCATTCAGCTACCAATATATACAAGATTCTCTATCATCCCACATCAACAGCCAACCCCTCAGCCTGGAAATGCTTCTGCGTGGTGGGACAGGAGGGCTCACAGCTCGCAGGCACACCGCTCTGGCAGGAGAGGAGCCTTGCAGCAAGCCCTCCCAGCACACACTCTGCCAGCTCTGCCCCCAGCACTCACATTGGCTTCTCAGAGAGCACCCTAGCAACATCACCATCTTAAATTTTACTTGCCAGAATATTTTACATATAAACCCTCAATGCTTTCTCTTGCACGCACCTAACTGCTTGGGGGAAAAAGCATGTGCATGGCAGATGCTAGCCCCACTGCTCTGCAGCTCCTGGATGCACTCGGGAAGGGAGAAGGGGAGGGCAGTGTGCCAATCCACATCGCCCAGCAGGCAATGATGTCCTTGGTGCTACATAATCCATCTGCCCACTCAAAGGTACACTGAAGCCCAGCTAACCATAAGACTTTTCTGCAGCACCTCTCCCTGCACATGGTTTATAGAACTGCATGGAACAGTACATCCTGGAGCACCACGTTGTGCATAAGCTACCAATGAGGCTGCACAACCTGCTGAGCTTCAGCAGACCCAGATAAATGATTTAGAGTCCAAGTTACCTGTAGGACTCTCCTAGCCTTTTGAGCCCTGTGCTTAAAGTGCTTAAAGTGTCTGTTTATGATCTCTTTTTTTTTTTTTTTTTTTTTTCTTTCTCCCCTCAGCATGATATAATTTGAATGATGAAGTTAGATGCTGGTAAAGAGTATTGTGAGGTCAAAATGTTTTATACATTGTGGTTGGAAAAAAAAAAAAGCAAAAAGTGGTTAGTAAACTCTGTGGTTCACATAAAGTGCTCTTAATGTTATTTTTTAAACGCACACCAGTCCTAGAAATATTCAAGTTGGGTGGTCAGTATTTTTACTTCAGTCTCAAGCAACTGGTGGAAAATAGGAACAGACAAGCCATGAAAGCTTAAGCCTACCTTTGGCTGCTTTTCTGGCAAGAAATCACTGCTTAGACTGAAAATGCTGCCATAGTCTACAAAAAGAAAACTGTGGGTAAAAAGGTATCTCAGAGCATGTGTCAGTTTTAATGTATGAGGCCTTTATTATGAGGTAAAACTAAGAAAAAAGTCCAAAACCACTGAGGGCATTGTGGCATTTTTTTTCCCAGACAGTAACAAAACTTCCGCATGTTGCTTTTTGTGGTTTATTATGTGTCTGTGTATCAGGAGTATGTGAATTTTGATTTGTAATGGTTGAGACACGGGACAGGAAACCTGAGCCAAGGATAGGCTTTATTTCTGCTCTGAAATTGCCTTTTTATGCTGGCCTGAGATTGTTAAGGAATGACCCTCAAATCCTGGAATGATACTCTGTGTTCTCATATCAAACAAGTTGCAAATACACTAAGAGGAAAATTATGTCAGAAGCCACCTTTAGCCACTTTACTCATTTTCAACCTTTCCCCCGACTACTTTACAAATGAAAAAAGGAAAAATGTTTCTTACAGTAAATATAGCAAAGCCCTTGAGAAATTACCCAGGAAAGAAATGCTGTAGTGCTTAAAGAGAAGCTTAAACAAACACATATCAGAAATGTGTTTAAAGCTGTGGGAGCTCAGGCAGAGCTGCTACTTTGGAGCTGGGGAGACAGGGGACAGCTGTAAGGGCTGTCTGGGCAGCACTTGAAGGTGGAAGAGCCCAACATCTCTTCTTGCAGCTTCGCCAGGGCAGGAGCTTTGGATAAAGTGCTGGGGGAAGCCCCAGAACTGACAGCCCCTAACCAGCCTAGCGTAAAAATTTAGCTCTACAGAGATGTATTTTGCTCAATATAACAATAAAAACTGGATTAAAAGGAGAAGAATCACCATTCGGCATAAGTCATGGGGTGTTCAAAAAGCTTTCTAGGTTCAAACCAATGTTTAGCTACTTTGCTGACAAAATCAGTTTTCCTGCTTTCTTGTTTGGAGTATTCATACTTCTTCAGTTGCACCCCAATTACTTGTCTGAATAGCATTCCATCTCCCTCCACAGTTGTGTTCCAATAAAAAGAAAGGTTGTGCATGGTAAAAAACTAAAGAACTCTACCTCAGCCTCCAAATCTTTCATCTAAAGACTTGATTGCATGCAAGAGGTGCCTAATGCACACAGGCAGCCATTTTCTGCACTCGCAAACACAGCTGTAGCTGCTCAGCTGTGGTCAGATTCACTGTAAATACTGCTGAGTTCCTTCCTCTGCCTGCAAAGGGACACGTTTGTGTCCTCATTTTCCTATTAGGATCTTTTTTAAAAAATCCCCATGATTTAGTACTTTGAGAGCATGATGTCTCTTCTAGCATAAAATGTTGGCACTGATATACTCTGTGGATTTTTATACAGTAAATCGATCAGATTATATTGTTTAAAACTATTGTTCTAAATACAATCAGAGAATCTTGGAATATGCTGATTTTGGCCTCATCACAGATAAAATTCTGTGAAGTCCATATAAATATTTGCCCTTTTAGCATTTATTTTGATCCTAATCATATTCATAGAGTTTGATTGCTTTTTTAAAGAAAAGTGCTCATAAATCAGATTAAATAGATAACTTCGCTACACAGTTTTGTCATGAATCTCTGTTCTGCAGAGCAAGATATTATTGTGAGATTTTTCCTGCAACCTCTGTAAACGTTTACTGTTCTATCCTGTAATTGCTTTAACCTATATTTTTGTGCACAAGCTAACTATTCTTCATTCATTTTAGTAGAGGAAGATCCTGCGTAATGTTCAAACTCCATAAAATTGTACACTCATTCGCGTTTACTTAAATACCCCAATCAGTCTTAGCAGATTCAGCACCGTGCTTATGCACAGGCTAACCTCCATCTATCAAAGGGAGCCTTGCAGTGAACCACTAACAAATTTTAGGAGTGCACTCCAAGCCTGTTCAGAAAAGATCCATTTCAGCCTTTAAGCTCATGAATCTCTGACACTGATTTATCCAGGAATAGTGTTTGTACGTTCACATCTTGGGGCAGATTTTGGCTTCAAATTTGGGTGACGTGAATGGTTGGCAAATTAATGTACATCTGGTTTACAAAAAGGGAGGTCATGTTTTTCTGAACAAAACCAAAATTCATTTGTGGATCAACTTCAGCTTGTGGACTCTCTCCCCACATTCACATATGTGCTTTGGCAAACATGTTTTGTAGTGAACTAACTCAGGACAATAATATCGAGCCTTTTAACTCAGACTTGCTGGTTCAGATGAATAATTTTTCAGTGTATTCACAGAGGCAGGCATTCCTTTTCACATTGTATGTAGCAAAAGTTAGCATTTACTGTGATGAGAAGCCTACACACTGCAGTGCTGTAATGTTTCTGAGAGATGGTTAAAGGCAAGGGAGCAAGAGTAGAGAGCTCCCAGTCTGCGGCAAGGTATGGCTCCCAACCTGCATCCACCGTGTGTGCTTTATGTAAGATGTAGCACATTGTTTGAGACCGCTTATTTTAAAATATTGACACAGAAATTTATCACAATTATCATGAATTATTGCCTGCCTTGCAAATTTCTGCAGTAGTCAGTGAATGATTCTGGAACTATAAAAACAGTCTCAGTGCAATGGGTGGTTTATTGTGGCCAGGACCGAAACACTGGAAAACCTACAGCATTGCTAATTCAGTGCAGCTGCCCTGCAAAGGTACACATGACTTTGGTTACCTGGCTTTGGGGCTGAAAATGCAGGGCTTTTCAGAAGACGCAAATCACAAAATTGAAATGTGAGAACTAATATACTGCAAATATCTTTTGCCATATGGCACATGTGTATCAGGAGCTATCTGAGATTCTCCAATGCATCACTCAAAATCCTCTTCAGTGCCTTTGCTTTGAAATTACTTTTTTAAAAAAAATCTAAGTATGTATTGTCAGAAGACACCCCATTTTTACCAGAGCTTTGAGGAGAGGGAGAAGGAATTTATCAAAACCATATTTAAAGGAAGTTCCAGATTTTTTTCTAACTTTAAAACTTTGTTTTTCCACAAAATAAAATGTTTCAGCCTGTTAAACTTATTATACAGTAACAGAATGTGCTGGAGGTCATCATTATAACAAAATAGTGAAGTTTCTAGTGTTCTTTACTCAATATACAAGTATATCTATTCTAGAAAGAAATTAATGGCGAGCCAGAAGGGAAACAAGCAGATCTTGTAGCCAGACCTGCTTATTAAAGGCTCCAGAACTGAATCTGGTAACTTTTTGTCAGACTAAAGCACTTTATGCTGAAAGACAGTCAGTAAGAAACTGGATACTTCAGCAGAATATATCATTTTCTTTGATACCCTGTTCCAATCGTAAATCATTGTCACTGTTAACCATTCTTGTCTCAGTATTTGTACTCATCTGGCTGCAGCTTCAAGCTGATGATCCTCCTCATACCTTTCTCCACTCTATTCAAGAGCCTATTAAAGTATGTATATGTTGTAATCAAGTCACCCCTCAAGCCTCTTCCTGATAAACTAAATAGGTTGAATTCCCTAAGCCTGTCCACGGAAGGCATTATCTCTAGCCCTCAAATCAGATTGGAAATTCTTACCACAATCTGTTGTTTCCTAGCTGGTTTTTTTTGGGTTTGTTTGTTTGTTTGTTTTTTGTTTTTAAACTTTTCTCCTTTTTTTTTTTTTAACCCATGATCACATCATCTTCCCCAATACCAATTTACCAGATGTATACAAAACAGTATCATCCAATTTTTCCTATTTATTATGCCTTCTTTAGCCATCTGTGGATTTTTTTTCCCCACAGAAAATGAGTATATATTGGGAGTTACACATGGAATATTGCCTTAGTTGCCTGTCATATTCAGCAATAGGCATAGTGCCCCTTTCCATACATGTTGCTGGCAGTCCTTGTTCCTAAAGGTGTATTTTTGGTAATGAATCTGTTAATCAGTTTAGCAAGTGGCTTGGATATCTCTGATATCCCACTCATCCTGTTATTTCATATTCTACCAATCACTGTGTTATCTCATTTTGAATGCTTCCTCTCAGATTATTGAGAAACTACATCTACCATTTAACCTGTTCATCATTGACTGAAGTGCACTTTACAGGTTCGATGTTGTAATGCTAAGTGATAAAAATATACATCTCTGTCAAAAAGTAAATTTACTTCAGAGGCTGAAATCAGGTTTGACCACAGTAATTACACATTACTGTGTATAAAAAGCAAGAAATTTTGAAACAGAGAATATGGCTTTACAATTAATAACTTTAATAATGCTTCACTTTGGGTACCTAAGAACTTCGACATATGAGCTTAAGACTTAAACTGACATTCTTGCATAAGTCCTGATTTTTTTTTTCCACCACATTTTGGAGAGGGACCTAGGAAATTGTGTGTCAAGTTCTCCCATGTTATTTATATACATATATGACCCACAAAAGGTTCCCCACCAATATCTTCTGATGGGCTTTGCAGCAGTAATGTATTTGAATCACAACTAATCTGTTCTCATTCACCAATTTAATTAATGCAAGCAAAGGTCTCTACAATATTCCAATAACAGACACATGCATCATCAGAAAACTAATCCAGATCCATTCCTTTCCAAGTTCCTGATTTTCCCTAAATATTATCTGAATTCTGTGCAGACAAAAAGATTTGATAAACTTGGCAAATTAAATGGTTCCAGTTACCTTAGTACAGATAGCTCCATTCTTTATGGTTTAAAATCCTATCTGTATAATATGTATGACTTAGAAGCACTGTCATAGAAGAAAAAGAATAAGCTGCTTATAATAGTTTGAAAGTCATACTAGATTACAGCAGAATTTGATTGGTTTTCTGGAGGAAATCCATGTGTGTGTCAATTGTGGTAGTGAGAATTGGGTCTCCTGGTTGTCGATGCAGTTGGGGTAAAGATAAAATTCAGTGCACAACCCAAAGGTGGGAGGGTAGCTGCTGCATCGCCCAGCACAGCTCTCCCTGGCCAGCACAGCAGTCCGCTGTGCTTCCACCGCTCTCCCACCCACCTGCACTCAGTGCTTTTTTCACAAGGGACGTGCAACTGGAAAACTGCTAATCCAGAACCTGCCACGGCCCAGTGAATTTTCCTCTTACTACGCCATCCCTAGGTGCAAAGCTGTGTAGTTTATTTTATGAATGACTAATACATTGTGTGACTATTTCTATTTTTATTCCTTGTTTCAACTGACAGATTATATAAACGTGTTGCTACAGCTTTATGTACAATACAAGAACACTAAGTTTTCAAGGAGGTTAATGTGGGTGGCTCAGCAAAGAAAACAGTGACAGAGAAGAGCTAATATGAAAAGGAGGAGGTGGCTCAGATCAGTGCATAGAGGTAAGATCAGGAGACAACATGCTTTACTATTTATTAGATATGTAATTTTTGCCTGTAATTGCCTTCTTTCACTCTCAGTACCAAGTGGCACTAAATATATGCAGAGACACGACAAATAAGAGATTGAAGAGAGAAGGAAATAAAAGATTTACCTAAGCACCAAGGCCCTGACAAACAACATAGTCCTATTAAAAACAATAGCCTTGGCAATCCCAGGCAACTACTAAAATTGACAGCTGCCTGATACTTTTCCTGATACCATGCTGACAGTTGCTGGGGCCTCACTGCTAACACGCAGGAGGAGTATTTTGATCACCACATAATGGTGTGGTAACACACAGCTCCGTAGCTCTGCTTTAATCACCAGCTTCTCCCCTGCTTCAGCAAGAGGCCAGGAGAACAGCCCGCACTCCCAAGGTCAACGTGGGAGAATGGAAGTCATCTCAGCCTGGAGAAAGCAGTTTTGCATTTAAGATGTATTGCACTCAAAGCTTTTACACTGTCAGTTGCCAGCCTAAAATGGCTAGTTAATTATTGTCAAAAGTCCAGCTTTCCTGCAAATGCACCCTAGCCCGATAACTCAGGAATGCACTCAACACAAGAGAAGGATGTTTAGCAAAAATTGGTGTGTGCTTTGATACACTGCTGCCTGGTGAGTACAGCGAAGCATTGGGGGTGCTTTTGTGTTTGAAAGCAGCTTTGTGTGCAAGAGCAAAAAATATGCACAGGAAATTACCTCCTTTTCAGGTGAGACAGGTAGTAGGGGCACATGCAAACCACGCTGTGCATTTCTTGTTTTTCCCAAGACTGCATCAACTGGGAAATTATTTCAGAACACCTGATGTAATCAGAGAGCTCCCATCAGGCTTTCAGACAAGCCATGGGATCATCGCCAGTGGTTATATTGACAGCGTAAAGTGGAAAAAAAAAGATGAAGAAAGAGTGGAACACCTGTAATAAAAACATTATGACGGATAGATAATAAGTTTTATTGTAGCTAACAATGAAGAGGAACCAGTATCGGCACTGAAGCAGAAAAAGCAGTGAGTGAACACAACAAGACCAGTGACTGTGACTGCAGACTTGCTGAACTCATTAAAAGCCATGACAAGAAAGATATAGGCACCTTATGCAAGATTTATGATGCTGCCTACGGGAGAAGGTTTGAAGCAAACAATGCCAAAGTAAGCAAGCGAGAATTAAAATGATATTACTTAAAACATGTGTAAACAAAGTACATTGGTAAACAAATAAGCTATGGGAATACCATAGGAAGTATCCTAGACATTGGGTCAGAAAACACTGTATCAGCACTTTGCCCTACACCAGGAATCATGAGGAAAGAACATCGACAAACAACTGCATGCCTGGTCAAGTAAATCAAGTTTTCCACTTGTGTACGTCACAGAAAGCTGCAGCAAAGAGGCTCCTGTGTATTTTTCACCCTGCTGTGCTGTCTCTATTTTAGCTGGGAAACCACAACTCAGAACAGAAAGGTAGAATAAAAATGTGAGGCACTTGTGCCAAAGTAACAAATCAGGTCTGAGAAACAGGGTTCAGCAAAATCCATGTGCTGGAGCAGACAGACATTTGATCCTGTTTTGAAACCCCTAGCTTTCCCAAAATTTTATTTATGTATTAGCCAGAGAGAAGACCTAAGCTGAAATACATGTGTTATTCTTTTTATTTTAATATACGCTCTGATCAAAAACTGAGATGAAATTTCTGTGCTGTAATTGGCACTACTCAAAGCATATTTCCTTTTTGAAGTCAGTGACTAGTTGAAATATCACTCTTCTCTATGGCCTCCAGTCACTCCCTGAAACAACAAGCTACATGGGTTATTTTCAAGGCCTGTTTTTACTTTTGGCTGTTGCAGAAATCTTTCACCCTTGGTTTTTCAAATTGAACTGGACACTTTCAACTGACATGATAAACTTCAGGCAGGGTGTCTTGAATCCCCACTTCCTCCAGCCCTCATGCTGTCTGAAGAATTACCACGACCAGCAAAGGCTGATTTCCTTTCACAAGCTGCAGGCATGACAAGCTAGCACCGACTGCAAGGAACAGCAACAAACTCCTGCTCGCAGGCTAGTTCCTGATGGACAGCAGAAAAGGACTTTCTGCAAAGGCATCCTAGTACAATAGAGTTAAAAAAAAAAAAAGAAAAAAAGAAGCTGTGCTAGTAGTACAAATAAATTTGCACTGCACCTATAACGGAAAGAAAATGGTTTTTGCACATGTCCTGACAATGATTTGGTAAGTGCCTTTCCCCAAAACATCACTGCTCTTCTGTCCTCTGATGTCCCCTTTCTCGCAGTTCTCTGTGGTGTGTTGGTGGTGCCCCCTTGCTCTGTTTTGTTACCTCTTGTCTTTGAATGACAACTTGTTTTAATGGGGTATGACCAGCCAGACATCGGGCAAACACTCACAAAGGCTCCAATCCAAAAAGCCAATCTCTTCCTGGGTCCAAATCTACAAGACTTTAATGAGGTCTGGTGGAAAAGCAGCAGTTATCAGAGATTCATTAAAGATAAGGACGTCCTCACATAGCTACTAATTGCTCCAACTCACTAGCTTGTGTTGTTTGTGAAAACTGGAGCCTGCCAAGTGATGCTCTCAATTTAAATTGTTGCAGTGCTTTGTGCCTGCTTTGGAACTTTCCCACTCATGAATCAAAGCACATATCAGATTTATTTTCTTTTTTATCATGACAGAAGAGACTTATTCTGCTGGGGTCTTTGCATACCCTATTCTAGATAAATGTTCAACTACTGAAAGCTATGCTAGTATAAACTTTCTGAGGAGTAATTATAAAGGTATCATCAATAGTATGTTCCTGTGTAGCGTTTAACTACTGGACTACACCTTTTCTGAACATTGATGTGGCAAATATTTTGCTGCTGCAGGTGTGGTCAAAATTAGAGTAAAAGCCTACAGACTTTTATGAAGAGATGTGGCAAATCACTACCCGATGAAAATGTATTTCCTCAGTGAAGTCAGAAAGCCTCTGTCATATATTGGTTTTGATCTTATTTTTAAAAAAATCCTTTTTGATTCATCTGCTCATGCTTTTTATGTATGCTATAACTTCCAGTTTACCCAAATATTCCTTAGTTCTGCCTTGCAAACTCATTAATATACGGCACTTGTCATTCACAATCTACGTATCAAAGTTCATGTCTGAGGATGCTTAAATGAAGGACTAGATATAACAGAGCTGTTAGTACCACTCATTTTGCTTAGAAATACATGTCAGAATGAAGCCAGTAGGCTTTGTCTCAAGTATGGGAAAATTATCTCTCAAGCTGCGTTTCTACAGATAACAACCTGAGAAACTGAAGCCTAAGTAATTCCATTAGAATCATTTGGAGGTAATTATTAATAGAGAAGTTTGTAAATTAAACACAGCAAGAGATTTTAGATGTCAGAGGGACACTTTTAGAACAGGCAAGTGGCAAGAGATGCCCACCTGCATCTGCCAGCTAACCATGGGTGACACAGTACCCGTGAAAATTTATCTCCAGCCCTGTCTTCTCCTCACCTGACCTGCTCACTCAGGCAGCAGACAGGACATGCACCTGACAGGCACAGGACTGATTGGTTTTACTTGGGTTTTTTTTCGGGGGTGGGGTGGGGGTGTTCATGGGAATATTTTTCCACTAGGAACTGACACCCCAACCAGCTTTTTCTAATTGCAGTCTTATTGTAAGAGCAGACTTGAAGGAGTGGCAGATTCCCAGAAAAGAAGATCTGAAGGAGAAGAAGGGCTCTGCTCCAGACTATGGATTTTCCTTGAAGTATCCCACTGGGCCATCTGTGGTCTCTGCTCTGAAGCTGAAGGTGCTTTTGAAATAGCAGCTATGCAGATGCCCTGCTCTGATGTTGAGAGTGTGCATTGGTTTAACTGTTTCTAGAGAAATAACTCAAAGCTCATCTTGGCTGAAAGACTAATGTCCTTGAGGGAATGATAATGGTTAACATCTTTTTAATACAGAAGGGTCCAACTTTGACCAAAAGGATAAAATTTACCTGATTAGAAAACCATGTGTTATAGTGTTCATGGGTATGAAATAATCCTTTTTTCCCATGCAGAGGGCATCAGAAACCTCATGCCCTACTTGCAAAAATGTGAGACAAACACCTATGTGGCTATATAAAAGCAGAAAAGCATAACAAAAATTCTGAAATATGGTTATAAAATTCTAAACTACAGTTCCTAAAGGTCAGACCATCCAGGTATTGAACAGAAAGCCCAGAAGACTTACACATGCTGCTATGGTGGCAGTAGCTGAGCATTTCATGTTGGCCGCTCACGAAACTACTCTGAGATGCTGGGTTACTGCATCCCCAGGCAGCTATGTCCCAGCTGAGACTCAGACTCCCACTATGCTTTAACACCCTCACGTACCACTGGAGCATGGTTTTCCAGCTAAATCTGCACAAAAATTGTAACAGTTATGAACTAAAATACTTTTCATGGCATATTGAATATACCACTGCTTTTACCAAAGGAGTAAAGTGACAGGTCATCACAGAAACACCACTTTGGAAAAGCAATGGTTATCACTAACTCTCCTTTTCTTTCCTAGTCCCTGAGGCTCTGACAGTCTTAAGGAAAGCAGGATTTCCTTTACCTCTTTGGGTTTCTCACTGAGCTTCTGGAAATAGCCTGAGAGAGCAAAAGCCACAGTTGCTTTTGCAAAAACCCATTGCCGCTCTGCAAGAGCTCCCTGATGAGCTCTCATCAGCCATCCTCAGCAGGTACCTGCAAGCGGCGTTGCCAGGGTGACCTCCTCCCCAGCAGCCTGTCATCTGCCAAGAGAGCCACAGTTTAGCTCTCACTGGTTACAGCAATTACATTTTGACAGTATAGCACTTAGCCAACAACTCCATACTGCAAGTTTTTAGCGCGCTCCCTTAGAAATGGGAAGCAAGGAGCAGCCTCACAGTCAAAATGGAGTTTTCATTCCCTCTGGAAGGTAGACAGAGCTCCCAGGTGCAGTCTCACACTGTAAACCATGCATGGATGCAACCTGGGGTGGTGTCCCACAGCTGAGATGCAGAAGCACCTAAAGGTGAATGAGCAGCACATAGTTCCTCTAAAATCTGCTGGGAAAATCTGTTTGCACAGGACAGTCATTCAAAAATTTAACGGCAAATGCATTTGAAAAATCAACTTCCAAAGCAGGAAAAGGAACGCTATTTCGCATAGTATTTGGTGTTGTCTTAGCACTTCTTACTAAATGCCTTCAACATTGTTTTGCATAGTCTTTTATTCTACTTGAAATGGCATCATCCCTTACAAATATTTAGCAAGACACAGATCTTCCCTCTGCATCCTAGAAAGGACTGCACAGTCCCTCTAGACACAGTGCTGGGCTCAGGGCTTCAGTGTAGCCTTTAATCAAGGGGCAGTTTTATTGCATAGAAGTAGGTGACAATCAAGCAAGTACATCTGCTTCCAGAAATTATAAGGTCCAATAAGGCAAAACCACACCCCACTGTGTTTGCAAGAGAGTCTGTAAAATAAAAACAAAGCACAAAATCTCCATGCTATAAGAGAGAAATGCTACACAAGCAAGAGTTAGCATAGAGCTGCTTCTGCAAAGTATTTTAACACAGCAGTCATGATGTAAAACTTACTGTAACCAGTGCTGAGAGGATCAAAACAGAATTGAGGCAAAGAGGAGAAATATGGTGGGATGAGTTAAGGGAATTAACATAGCTAATAAGAAGTATGCAGAATAAATTAACTATGATAGCTAATTTATCTTCAATGAACACATTTATATATAGGCTTACATGAATGAATGGGATGAGAAGATTTTTAACTCTCTGTAGGTAAATGTTCTCCAATTTGCACTCACACTGGCTCTCATGCTCCCATGTCTATGTTGAATTATAAAGACGATGACAAGCCCTTTTTCTTAGCAGCACTGCAGAAGGAAAGGAGGTTTGTCCAGTCACCAAAGATAGTCACAAGCTGTGTTGCTCATGGCAAGTCGCTCAGCTTCACTGTGCCACCACTTGCATCTGTTTATGAGAGACAGGAGCTCTCGTCCCCCACAGAAAATGTCTGTAAGACAGAGACAAGCATCTGAAAAACTCTAAGGATAGGCATGAGGAAGCAGAAAGTGACTTTTCCTCCTTATTTCATTCCTTAAAAATTTTATGATCACTGATATTTCATGTTCTTCCCCTACTGAGGGACAAAAGCACAGGCTATGGGGCCGCAGCAAGGAGAGTTCCCTCCTTGAACCAGGTGCTCTATAGCATGATGCAGGAACCACAATAATCATCACAGGCACCTCAAAATGCTTCTGTATAAAACAAAGGAGATCTTTTTCCATGACAACAAGCCTTTCCATCCCTCCAAAGAGAGTTTGGTGTTCAAAATGAATATTCTGCCATTATAGTGGATCAGCACTTGAGCCCACTTGTTACAGCCTTCAAGATGCCATCTGCTATCTTTGTTGGTATTCTTCTCTTCTCTCTCCCTTTTTCAAGAGGAATTTTGATTAACGCTATATCACATTATTTCAGTGTCTATGGCAGACTATATCGTGTACACCGTGTGCTGTACATGAGCTGCAGGGTGCAATTCCACCTGAAAACAACCCTTCAGAGCACCACATCCTGCGGCCATCACTCAGCAGCACATACATCACTTTGCAGAGAGTCGATTAAGTCTCTGCCCACCAGAGGCAGGGTCTGGCCCCAGATGACAACAAACTAAAAAGGCAGAGCACTATCTAGAGACACCATAATGACTTAGATGCCTCCTGTAGATTTACATGGGCAAGAATAACTTGTTCATTGGACAGATGTGAAGGTGCTGCAGATTTCAAAGGGCTAACCTGTGCCTGCTCTCCAGAGGACAGCTCTGTTTCACAGCTGAAAAGCATAGGTGGGCTGCCAGTGATCACCAGCTTAGCATGGAAGCTGGGCTAAACAAATGGTTCATGAATATCACATCATGCTCATGTGAATTCAGTGTAGCTACATGGTTTATCTGCTGTACCATTTAGTATCATTGTCCCTGCATGGTAAATAATTTACTGTCCTTTTTTCAAAGAGGACTTCCTATAGTACAGAACACATGGAAAATCATCATGAGTGACAAAAATCTAGCATGTGAAAGAGTTCTTGCACTTCTTGACTATGAATAAGTTATTTCCTGTTCACAGGAACTTAGTGTAACTATAATATTTAGCTGCCATAGTATTCAGTATCATCTTGCCTGCACAGTAAATAATTTATCTGTTTATTTCCGCAGGGGACGTCATAGGAGCGAACTTGAATGGCAGCTGATTACATGCATAGTATGTATAGCCCAAGAAAGGATTTGCAACACCCATGTGATAGGAGTCCTGGTAACTGCTGCCGCTGCAGAACAGCTGAAAAGTGAACACACTGTCTATTGCTAAGCTTTCGTTAGGGGAGCATCTGTAAACAGATGTGCACTGCGATAGCACACCAGCTAGCTTCAGTGGCTTACCAGCTCACTGGCTCTTCTTGGTGTTTCAGCTGAGCCTGTTAGGGAGGGACTAATGGGGCCTCACTAAGCGTGAACTTTGGTCACCCTTTAAAAATCACCTTAAGGCTCCTCAAGGGAACATTAAAAAGTCCTTCATATGTCTCTATGGCACTGGAAATTAATTTAATTTTTTTTAGTTTAGTAAAATATCAATTAAGTAAACTTTTTCCCCTCAATAATTTTCATACATAATAATTCTTTGTGGTATTTCTATCTCAGCAGGACTCCTTGAGTTAGGAAACTGAACTGCAAGGCAAAATTTCTCATAATCACCAAGAATCAAAGGCTTGTGAGGACTCACTGCTATATTACCAGGAATATCCTCAAGCCTTTCAGATTCTTGGGGTTTCCAGCTCCTAGTCTCCACTTTTCCACTAAATGTATGATCCTAAATAAGCAGCAACTCTCTCTGACCTGATTATATTTCCTCACTCCTCGCAGAGGCTGGGAGTCTGAGCTAGTATTTTTAAAGCACTTTGAATGAAAGATTATAGCTGCAGCTTACAGATTTGCCTGCTACTCCTTTTCCATTTGACCAATAATACATTTTTGTGCATCATTTTTGCCATGTGCCTGTCACCAGGCTGAGAAGTGGCTTTCACTAAGAGGTGTTTTACTCCAAGAAGTCTCCCTGAAAGCAGTGGACTGGTCCATATCCAAAGCTGGCTAACCTGAAGGATCAGGTCACGCCTGCACACTTTATGCCTTAAGCACTCCCAAAAAGAAGCTCTTGCAGCAGTGCATAGACTAATGCTCTTCTCAGAAGAATTAAGGTAGCTGGATTCTGTTGCTAGATGAGCAAATTCATCTAATTTCTAAACCCCATATATCTCCATCACTTACGGAACATCACACAAAAATGCACAGTTGAATTAGCAGGTTATTAACATACACCAAATGAGAATTTGTCACAAATGTAACGCAACTCTTTGGAACTTCTACCGGAACTCACAATGTTCAGCACTTTGCATAGCTTCTGAGGATACTGGGTTTGTTTTTAAAACGTCAATTTGGACTGTGAATCCAATGAGATCTTCTTTCTTCTCACAACAATCATTCAATCCAACTGAATTCAATTAAGCTACAACTGTTCATGCTAGTGCAATTGGGAGGAGAATCTAGTCTGATAAGATACAACATGACTTTAAGATGTGGTACTTAAGCTGCACCATGAAATACAGTTACATCATGAGGTACGGATAGCATTGCTTTCCTAGCCTGCCAGTCTTACTAACTCTGAACAACCAAGAAAAAAAACCAAACAAAACAAAACACACACAAAAAACCCCTCACACAACACCCCCCCACAAAAAACAGATTGTTTGGAGACTCCAGAATTCCTTATTGACCTCCATAATCAGCAAAACTGGATTTTATACCAGAAAGGAAATTAACGGTCCTGCCAAGTGTGTTTTATTGACATTCTTCACCTTTACACAATACATGGGTCTCCACTGGCTTGGAAAATTCTGGTGGCTTTTTATTGAAAGTAGGCTCAGTTTATATTAATCTACAAAGACATATGCCACTGCATGCACTTGGGAAGACATTTTGTTGAATATATTATTAGTTTCAGAGCTGTATAATGAAAGTTTTGCTTTACAATAAGATGAATTACACTTAGGATGACTAAAGCTGTGCAGTTTGCAAACAGCATGGGTTTCTCTTGTTGCTTGAGCAATAAATTACTCCTGCAACTTGGGCGCAAGTTTGCCCAGAGGTGCTAAACAAAATGGATACTATGCAAAAGTTATGCCAGAGTGCCACAGGAAGAAAATTTTACTCCCACAAGAAACTTACATAGAAGAATAAGAAGTAGAGCAGAGTGAAATTTTTTCTTTCAGTTTTGATGTTTGCCTCGTCAGGTAATTTGAAATGTATTGTTCCACTTAATGGAACATTAAATTCTCATTCCTTATCAGATCTTTTCTTGTCTTTCATTTAAATGCTTCCATAACAGAATGATAAAAATTCTTTTGATTTGTATAGTCTCAGTCCCTACCCCTATTTACATATGTTTTCCTAAAAAATCTGCTCATCAGATCCAAACTAAACATGGAGAAAGCTTTGTTTACGAACAAATGTTTTTTCTGACCCTAATTTTAAAGGAAGTCTACTGTCTACGAAAAAAATAGTTTCATCTGCTATGAATCCTTTAATATACTGTGCAGATTGTAACGGTGACCAGGTATTAGCTGTGGCACCAATTTTTCACATCGAAGGTAGGTGAGCAGAGATGAGTACTTATTACTGGACAGTTGGATTACTTTATTAAAACCCAAACAGGTAAAAAGGGAGTCTCCATCACAAAAACCTTATGGTCTGATAAACACAATGGACACAAGGCAAAAAGATTATTTTACATGGGGAACTGATCTGAGTGAACTTGTACATTGCAGAGGGCAAGATCCACAGTGCAGCCAGAAACTCCCCAAGATCCAGCTTAGTATTTCAGCCAAGTCTCTCTTTGGTACAGTCTACAGAACAACTTTGATATGAGTTTAGATCATACAATGTATAGGTTTTGCTGGCAGTAAACCATTTTCTCATAGATTCACCTCTGAAAGAAAAATTAAATAATTTACCCTTGGAATTCCTCCTTTCCAATACAATGTTAAAAAGAAATACCGGAATTGATATCAGGGCTTAGCCCAGTTGCTTAATGTTTTGGTAAGGTTTTCCTGTGAGCCTCTCAATTCTCTCTGCTTTGCCCTCTCCCTGGAGAAATTCTTCAAATAACTCAGGGCAGAAAAGGAAAAAAAACCCAAACTGTAAAATGCTGCTTCACAAACTAGCTGTTTGTTGTCACTGTGTAGCTCTGAAAAAAAACACTCCAATGCCTGCTTACAGTTACCTCAGAAAGCAGAGTTTAGAAAGAAATGAGCACTTGTCCAACATGTTTCCCATTCAAAGCATTTCACAACTATTCGCTAAACAACCCTTGTAACATACCCACAAGATAAGTAATAAATGGTCTTTACAGACAGGATCTGATTTGCCAGGGGCCACTAGGAAAATAAGCTGCAAAAAACCAACATAAGCTCTGTATTTCCCATTTCCATTCACCAGAAGCCCATTGGTTGTTCATTTAGACTTACAAAAAAGATTCATGTCTCTTTTGTGGATTAGCAGGAGTTAAGGTATGACATTCAATACACAGAGACCATCTCTCACTCATCTTTTGATAAGACAATTCTCACTGGGACATCCTCATCCTGGCCCATGCAGGGTGGTCGGATCCCTGCTCAGCCTGTCCAAATCAGGTAGCCTGGCCCGGGCACACGCACGCAAACCCGGGTGAGATGTCACCTGATGGCTCAGCACAGTTTTATGATACGCTATTGTAGCTACTGTTGTAGCGTTAACACAGTGCAGAAGGACATGTGAATCCAACCACTCTGGAGTATTTGTTTGAGTGTTTATTTTAGCCCTGAATTACGCAAAAGCCTGCATCACAGCCCAGATGCCTTTGGGAGTCAGCGGCTGGGTTAAGAGGCTGAACTTGCAGGTGAATCATGCCAGTCTTTGGAGAAGCCATTATTCTGCATTGATAGACACAAACTTTAAATTACGGGCGTTAAAATTATTGCACAATCCCTACTGATTTATGGCAGTTCCATACTGTCTCATTGAGAAATGCAAATTTATAGAGAAGACAGAAATAAAAGGTGAAAAAGACTGCACATTTTCCCTCAAAGTGTAAATTATTCAGTAATACTAAAAACACACGAGCACCAGTCACAATTCCTACAATTCTGTGGTGTTCTGGTCTTTGACAGTTTCTAGTGAATTCAGCAACAAGAGACTAAAAGATCTTCCTCCCAGTCCATTTTTTTTTCCCCCCTCCTTTTTTTGGTGTGAGATGGTTGTTTCTTTAATACAAAAAGTAACAAATAAAACAGTCAAGCAAACATGAAAAGCTAACAGCAGAAATAGCAGGCATCGGCACAGAACACATTAAGAATGAAAAAAATCAATCTTTTTGTCTTACAACAGCATGTCTTGGGAACACTAATAATAGGTGCTCTTTCTCTCTGAGAATGAATTTTTCCCTTCATCGTACATGACCTGATGCAGGACTTGCCTAACTGTGATATTTAGATGTAAAACAAATGAGAAAAGGAACCTTTGTCTGCTATTTTAAAAGCAGGGATTCTGACTGGAGAAAGGATGATTAAAATGCTCTATGTGGCAACGGTAGACGAGTGACTGTCTCCCTGACAACAACGATAATGCTCAAATGAATAAAATCCTGTGTTTACATAAAAGTCTGGAGGTTCAAGTCCTAGAAATGTCAAAAGCAGCTGAGCCCGGCATATCATACAGTATTGTTATTGATTTATTAATTATCAGGCATGAAACACACGTTGTTATTTAGTTTATTCTATTTATAGTTGAGTTTTCTCTTTTTCTGTTGCTATCTCAGAAAAGTATAACATTTCTAGAACTGTGCCACTAACAGCATAATTTTTTCCAGTGCGTGCCATTAAATTCAAAGTCTGAGACATTTATTGCTTTACAATTTCTTAACTGATTTATTACATTAAGGAAGAACATTATTTGGTTTTCCTTATTGCCACGAGGCATATTTATATCAATTAATTGCGTTAGTTGTTCACATAATTTCCCCTGATTTCGGGAAAAAACATACAAGTTGTGTAACTTTGGGGAAATGATGCCATTAGGCCCTTTTGAAGAACTCCGACGGGAAAGGTGCTTAATTTCTGCAGAAATATGGGTTTAGGTTTCAGAGCCAATTGCTTCTTTTGAACTTGAAATCAAACAGCACGCATCCGTAGCTTCATTATGGCAAAGAAAGTAGGTGCTTTTGAGAGCTATAATCAATAGATAAGCATTGGTTCCCTAAACAAAAATATATCTATTTCAGATTAACTGCAATCCAGAGGCTTCCTGGTCTGCATGGCCTCAGTCTCTGGCATCTGCTGTGCATGCTCTGAGGACCATGAGATTATCTGGTATTTTGGGGTGAGCGCGGGGGATGCCCCATTGCAGTGGGCAGTTTTTCAGCAGAGCGTGTGTGTGTGGGGGGGGGCTGGACAGCTGCAGCCAGGGTCAGGCTAAGCCCTGGATGTCAATATGTCCTGCTAAGCTGCCTAGCAGCAGCTGGAGCAAGGTCTCCCATTTCTTCTGAGACTAGCCTAACCACTGGGGAGAGTCAGGCTCTCTTTACAGCTTGGCTCTTATCTCCCAGTAGTTTTTATGCAAATCAGGAGCATAACAACGCCCAAAACATTTTTCCCCCCTAGGTCTCCGGAAATGCTGTGCTCACTATTACAAGCTGTAAGGCAAATGCTGTGCTGAGACTCCACCAGGACCAAGCACAGAGAGAGGGACTGTCTCTTAATCCCAACACTTTGATGGCTCCTGCTCCCATCTCTACCTCTGCCAGCCTATCTGTGACGGTAAGAAGCACGATACCCAGCTCACACAGTGAAATGCGCAGGAGATCTTTCTGTACTGTAGAGTTATAGTAGTTTTCAGCAGCCTAGCTTTTAGGAGCATGCCCACAGCAAGACAAGCAGCCGCTAGGCTGGTGTAGCTGCACTTGCACCAGGCAGAGTGCTGCTGGCACAGCACACAGCTGCGAGGCTGCTCCCAGCTCTGGCCAGACCCTGGGATTTCTGAGAGCTCAGCACAGCAGCATGAGACAAGGCAGCCCTTGGGGCACTGCCCCGAGCACAGGACAGTGTCGAGATGTGCAGAGCTGCATAGAAAAAGGTCTTCAACTCTGTCTAGGCATGGGAGATGTAAACTAGGCTTACTTAACATGATTTACACCAAGCTATCTCAATCTTTTTTCTTGCTTTTACAAATCAGTCAGCAAACTCTTCCCAGAGGCCAGCATCTTCCTCATGAAATCACACATCATTTCCTTCCATCTGCAGTGGCGTTTGTTATATATACGCAAACATGGTAGCCAAGGCAGAAGCGGGCTGACCCAAGACCGCATTCAGAAGTACTTCCCGTACAGGCACTCATACCACCAAAACACCCCAGACAGAAAATCACCGAAGGGGTCAGGTTGGCCCTTGCCAGCTGCGAGGGCTGGCTGCAAAGGGGTGCTGGGGGCTGCAGGGCAGCCACTGCCAGATGCTCACTGCAGCCCAAACCTCTTCTCTGAGCCCTGCATCCAGGCAGGCTCACTGGAGGAGCTGCCTTTACAAAGAAGTTCCTGCACCTTCAATCCTGCGGTGACTGGCGACAAATGAGAAGGAAATTATTCATATGGCAGCAACTGTCATTTTAATAGGCTACTTATCACACCGTTGTTACTTATGTCTGCTATAGCAGCTCTCAGGTGCATAATTGTTCTGAGCACTGTACTAACACAGGGAAAGGTGACTCCCTGCACGTTAATCATCTTTCACAAATTATGGTGTATTTTCCTTTAGTTATAGGGTGGGGAAAAAAACCAAACATCTATAAATGCACTACTCAATTTTCAGATACAGCTTTGATAGCAAAAGAAAAGTAATTAGTAGCGTGGTCCCTGGCAATCTGACAATAATAATTTGAGATGTTTACTTTGAATACTTACTTCCAGAGTATCTATTCAGAATACACTAATTTCTTGGGGATGACTAGAAAATAGCAAGCCAAATAGCTTTCCTTCCTTTGTCATGGAAAGGCAGTCCAACTAAAAAAAGAATTTGAAGAGTAATAAAATCATACTTAAAGCAATTGAAGTTCAGTTTTGAAATATTTGCTAGAAAAAACAGTAATATATACTAATTGAATGAAATGAAGTTAAAATTTACAGTACTGTAAAAGACAGTATCAAAAGATAGCTATAGCATATGCTTGCTTGTGTTGCTAATATATTCAGTTCTTTTTAGTATAACTACTACTGCTTTTCAGTCTGTGCATAACCAGGTTTTACACTGAGGCTTTGGCAATCCTTCAGTCCAACTTGCTGAAGGACTCTCTTTTTCAAAATGCTGGAAATGGGGACCATGATGCTTTTGACATTCCGCTCTTCTACCTTTGGGCTATAAATTGCAGCATCACTTTCTAGTTCTCTGGCCTTTCTAACCGGGAAGTAGCAAGGGAACTTGTTTCATTGGGATGAACAGTCCAGAAAAAGTCAGAGCAAATCCTTCAGGCTGGAATTTTTTGGTATAGTAGCATTTATGAAGTAATTCTGAAGGCTGAATTAATTCATTATAACTATGTGTTCACACATAATTCACAATAAAAAGGGAGGGAGGAGGGGAAAGCCTAACTGATTTTTTACTATGAATTGTTTGCCACGTTGTGAGCACTGCCACAGCAGTCCTTGCATGTTTGCCTGCTCTGAGCGCTTTGTGAAACACAGCCGGGGCTGGAAAGTTGACAGGAAAGGATGCCCTTTTGCCTAATTCACAGCGAAGGCCCTACTGTAAGTACAGCTAGTGGAAGTTTTCCCACACATTTCAAAGAGTGGCAGGCTTTTTAGTGAGTGTGAACCATGACATAACTAAAGACTGTACCACTACAGACCTATTAATGTTAAGTAGATTGGTCCCTTGAACATAAAAGGTTCTTCAATAAGCAATGAATGTTTTTCAAACACACAAGAACTGCTGCACCTACCACTCTTTAAAAAAAGAAAAAAATCTTCACGTTTTCCTAAACAAAGAGTAGCAATCAAGTTTTGTCCCATTTTGCCCTTTGTTCCACAGCTCTAAACACTTCATTTAAAACTCATTATTTGCCCAACTTTTTTTTTTCTTTTTTTTTTGGTGAAGGTTAGAAATTGTTCTTTTATTTCCATTTTAGATTTGTGACTACTTTATACCTATTTTTCATCATGACAGCTTTTTTTTCAACTAAAATAGCTTTTCTATGGTGTTTCTTTCCCTCATTCATCTAATTGAAAGTGATCCTTGCCCTTTCCTAGGTTGAACAAAAAAAGCTCTTCTGGTCTTACCCTATAGAATGCTTTCCACATCTCAGTCATTAGCTCATACCGGATCTAGTTTCACATTCTCTCTCGTGTACACAAGCAATGAGGCCATCATATATTTTTCCAGGATAACTCTTAGGAGTTATTTGTATAAGGGTTTTATTAGAGCCATAGCTTTCCAAATACCTTAAATAATGCTTTTTGGTGTTTCCATCTGTGAGATGAGTGTGGAGTGGGTGTGCAAGGGAGCACCAGATGCAAGTCTCAGGATTTATTCCTAAAGCAAGGCACGTGGGACCTGTGAGGAATGTACCCAACCATGCCAGACAAGGCTGGAAGGGGGTGTAAAAGCATCAAACCTCAACACTACCTTCTTCAGGCTTTCTTTTCCCAGCATGTCTCCTAATTATATATCATTATTTGTTTCAAAAGTGCAGGATAAAACTACAGGAAAAAAAATAAAAACAAGACTTGTTGAAGTGGGGAAATTATTTTCATGATAATACAGTAAAGATTTTCTTTAAGGCTAACATTGCATAGGCTATTATTACATTGCACATCTATCACAGCTATATTTTGCAAAATTGAACTATTTTTGCACCTACATTTTATAATTTATACCGGGCGTTTTGTGCCTAGTCCTACTAGCAGCTAGTGAGACCTATCAAGCAAACATCCCATTTATTTTGGTGCATTCAGCTGGAGTTTTGCTGAGACACCAAACAAGATATTTTAAAGATGTTTTATTTTGGCAGGGAGGGATTTGCTCAATCATTGGTTGCAGGTTTTACGCATTAGTAAAAGACTATCTTTTTTTCGAGGAAGATAGTAAATGCAATTTCAGGGATTTAAACATCTCTGTTAGAGGCTATGAAGACACAATAACCAAAAATTTGGAGTAGAGCTACATCTCTCAACATTCCTTTGCTTTTCTCATGAGCAGCACATTTAGATGCTGTCCTTCTTTCTAGGCAACAAGAAGGATGACAGTGAAAGATAAGACAGTGGAAGAACAGCCTCTCATCACCACTAACATTTCATTTCCAAACACTCTGGGTTAAAACTGCTCTTTTCAAATCAGATTTTTGCAGAGTGACAAAGAATTGCTTTATTTTCTCTGCTCCAGTGAAGAACAGGCTTGTGTTAATTTATCTGGAATAAACATGCATACAGGTCACATTGTCCTCTGATGACATTGTTTACAGTGGTTGGCCCTGTCCAGTGTGTTGTAGATGCGGACTGTTACAGATGTATGGAGTGTTAGAAAGGACTATCTTTGCTAGCAGCATGAAGTAGTTATCGTTCTCTGTTTCCCTGCAATTTTCATTAGGTCTTATTCATGCGCCCCTGAGAGTGAGAGAGTCAAAGTCATCTGCCTGCTGGTTATTATGCTGTTGCACAAAGGGGTTCTTCAGCCTAGAACAGGAGACTGAAAACAAGTTCTGTTGACAAATTATTGTGACCCATCCTATTCCTATTTAGAATCACTGCAGCTGTCTGAAGCTGAAGTTAACACTCCCATCTGCACATATCCAGGGTGATTTTACACCCCTAAACAGAACAAAAGCTCTATGCATGGAGATCACATATCAAGAAATTCAAGTAAGTCCTAAGATATCTCACATAGCTTCTTCAAGTATTGAAAATTTCTTTTAACCACCTTTAAGACAGTACTACATATTGGGAGTGATTTCTCTGCCCAGGTTGGTATCGCAAAGCTGAACATATTGGTCTCAAGTTTATATATTAATGGATGATTATGTCACAAAAGGTACAGAAAACTACTTTAGCTAATTGTAGGCAATGAGAAGACACTGCTAATCAGCATATATCCTGTCTCATGGACTTTTCCTGTATGCCACAAACCCCAAATTACTGTACCAATAAGTGCATAAAATTTCCTATGGTCTGGAATATAAATACATTCACCTTCAAATGTGTTCTGGGGACAACAGGAAATTAGTAGCTTCCTGGTTAACTGAAGATGACTATCTACTGCAGTTATTAATGCATGTTAGAAACAAAATACATAACACCTACCAAATGGAAATGAAATCTCTCCCATTATTGGAGCAGCTATCACAGACTAACTGACAGTACATTAGAAACTACATTGACTTTCAAAGCCACATTTGCTTCTGATATAAATCTTTCCTGTCTGATATGATTCAAAATGTTTTATCACATGCAAATCCCTACACTGAGGATGGCAAAATCAAATACACAGCACAACGTCAGTGATAACTAGTCAGGCAGCAATATGTAGGAAAGTGTTAGGAGTCATCTTGAACTGAACAGGAGTTTGCAAAGCAATGCTGATGAACAGAAGACAGATTTCATGGGCTGCATTAATAAGGCAGGCAATTATTCCTTTCTCTTCAATGTTGGTAAGGCCTCAGTTGGAATAATGAGTACCGTCCGTGGCCTGATACTCAATTTTTTTCTTTGGAAGTTGGAGGAATCTTTGTGGAAGGCTTTAAGAGCAGCTTACACAAGTATTTCGCAAGGGGAAAGTAGATGAAATTGGTCTTGTCTTAGAGTTGGACTGAAGAATCTCCAGAGGTCCCTTTCAGTCCTACATAACACTACTTACACCTGTGAACATGAAGGTTAGCACTCCTGGCTTAAGAAAAAAAAAAGAGAGAATGCCAAAATTAAACCAGAAAGCTACTGCTGCACTAATAGATTGTTATGCATTGACTTAATGTTGGCATTAATAACAGCTGCATTAAGCGTTTTCACAAAGACTTGTATTTTACAACAATTTATAGATGGCCCAAGCATGCTTAAATGTTCTTAAGATTTTAAGATCAAAAAACCTGCCTCCTCACTAAAACCTCCATCTAATGATGCAGATAATTTTCCAGAACTTAATTATGAGATGACAGCCACATCCTTCCTGGGGAAAAAAAAAAAAAAA
>VXBL01000835.1:1275521-1291552 GCA_013400195.1 Aramus guarauna | reverse complement strand
TTTTTAATTTTAGGTTCTCCCTGATTGGGATTTACCACAGTCTGTGCTCACGTGCTACTGGGTATGGTTTGGCAAGACCTGTGCAAAAGGGGAATCGGTGTTTAACTCAACTAACACTCAATTCCAGTGTATTGTTATTAACAAGTTATACTGCTGCAGAGGGGGGGTGTTTGCTTTTAAATTAAGCATGGCTTATACTTCCTAGCAGCAGACAGGATTTCTGCTAAGCACTACATCAGCACCAAAATTAGAATAATTTACTTGAGAGTACACATGGGTTTATCTTAAATCTACATCTCTTTGGTGTTCAGTTCAGAAGGTGCATATTTATCTCAGTACTTCTGCATAAATCTATTTGATTAAATGAGCCATTTCCAAGAAAGGTTAAAGTTTAATTTCAATATTGTCTGCAGGCTAATCAAAATAACAGAAATACCAATCTTACTAAGGAAAGAAAGAGACGAGAGATGGAGAGAGCAGTTGAACACACTTCATTTACAGAAAACAAAGATGGCCTTGTTTTGCAGAGTATTGTACAGTGGTTAGTGCTATCTTCATCTTGAACCATTCGATCTCTTCATTCCCACTGCTCTCTCCTCTTTAGTATCTCCTCACATCTATTTCCATCTACAGGCAGAAAAGCCCAGACTGAGACACAAGCAACTTCTAGCCTCCAGGTAATGCAACCAGCCCTTGTACACTGCCTGACAGAGCAGTGAAGGCTTCTTTGTCCTGAAGGGGTTTGGGGTTGCTTTTGAAATGTCTCATATGCTAATGATAGATTAAAGGAGTAACCATGGACTTGTCAGTATGCGGTCATGTAAACCATTACTGAATGACTGTGTCACTCAGGGGAACACGATCTTGTCCTCAGTGGTGAAAATTTCAGGAGTTTCCCAAATTCTCCATTTCTTGAGCCTCTTTGGGCTCATGGCTCTGTGCAGTAGAGGAACTAGGAGGTTCGTTCTTGAGACCCTGGGAGGAGATTATCAAGCTGCTCCTTGGCAGCAACACACCAGCACATCTAGCACCCTGCAGCTCTGTGAAGGGGAACCAGCCTCACTGTCCCTAATCAGCAGGGCAGACAAGCTGCTTTTTATAGCAAGACTGTTTCTCCCTTTATACTTCTGTCCAAGCTGCTGCTGGCAGATAGTGGCAGGATTTCAATAGCTGTTTTGAATCAGTGCCTGGCGAAGGCACAGACAGGTTGAGTCTGAACATCCTCTATGGAGTTGCACTGAGGTTTCAGGATATTCTTGGTCCAGTCTGGCCCACAGCCAGAGCTGCACTTTCCCATGCGTAAGAGATAAGGGACCCTGAAGAATACATAAGCAGTACATGTATTCCCTGTCCATTGCTGTCGCTATGGGGACCTCCTTGTCCCCTTCCACTGTTGTCACCATCGTGTCCAGAGCTGTCCACATTTGCTTTTGCTCTGCATCACACTGTGCTGCAGCTGTGCAAGATTCACTGGAAAACAATGCTGAAATGCAAACCAACAGCTTGTATTTTCCTTTCAGATTGTGATTCTGTTTTCCTCAGACCCTGAGGAAAGGGGCTGCTTTGCAGCAGATTGCTCTACCTTGGAGGAGCCAAGGCCAGGTTAATAACATCATTGTTGCACTTGAGAAATGTCACTGGCAGCTAGAAAATGTGAGAAATTTCACACCCTGAACACAAGAGTTTTCTCCTGAGAAAGTCCCTGTGGTTTGCTGCCCTCTCAGAAAAGGAAAAGTACCTTGAAATTTTGCTGTCTGTGGGAGGCAGGGGGTGGGGAATTGGCAGCATCTCAGTACCAGCTCTTTCCCAACTCAGAGGGAAACCCCTCAGTTGCTTCCTCTCCCCACTGACACATACAATG
Organism: Aramus guarauna; assembly: GCA_013400195.1. Classification (NCBI taxonomy): domain Eukaryota; kingdom Metazoa; phylum Chordata; class Aves; order Gruiformes; family Aramidae; genus Aramus; species Aramus guarauna. Next base: position 1,289,691 of record VXBL01000835.1, on the reverse strand, counting down.
GAGAGAGGGATGTAGGGGGGAAGAAGGTGAAAAATACTTTTATATTGTTTCACATGTCAGCACTGGGGTTTGTTGTGCTTTGATCATAAAAGTGCCACATCCAGGATGGCAGGGTGGCCCCAGCACCCATTTCTCATGATGGGGTGAAGGCATGCAGTGCAGCTCCATTTTCCTGTGCTGCCGCAGGGCTGCCCATGTTCCCATCAGACGTAGTTCTTTGTGGCCACAGGTGATGGTTTCAGTTGAAACAGTGATTGCAATGCGTTCAGAGTCAGGGCAAAACTTGTGGCAGCAACAATAGCATTACTTGGTGACAAAAGAGTGGTCAGTCCTTCCAGCCAGCAGCTGCTGGGGCTGCACATGGGAGGAGAGGCTTCCTGCCCAAGTGCAGAACAGGAAAAAAACAAAAGCAGAAGGAAAGAAAACAAAATGCAAGACTGAAAAAAAGCATCAGCAGACTACAAAAACAAACGGGTGCGTGTCTGCATCCATGTTAAGTTGCTATTCCCTAAAGCATTTAGGACTGGACTAGAGCCATATGGAGCCAGACCCCGGGTGAGCAGCAGCCCACTCAGCCCAGGCATGCAGCTCTCCACCCTGCAGCAGGACAGGCCCGGGCTGTGACTCTGGAGAGCCCGTGGCTCCCGGCAGAAAAGGGCACCCAGCGGCACAGCAGTCAGATGTGCTCGGCACCGCTGCCTGCTGCGTGACACTGCCTTTTTAAAAAGCTGCAAGACCAGCTCCTTGGGAGCCCTAGCATTACTTAAAATGTCATGAGACTTCTGACCCTCCAAAATCCCATTTTCCTTCTCTACCTGTCCCATTCCTTTTTCATGCAAGGTATAATCTCAAATGATATTTTAAAGCATCAGTTTCTCAAACTACAGGTACATTCACCTAAAAGAGCAGTCATTATTAGCTGCTGTGCACTCAGTGCTTAATAAGTCAGGTAAACACAAGACAGGGTGCGGAGTGCCACAGCTTCCTTAGCCTGTCAGCTAACGCTGACCTGCCTTTTTCCCCCTAAATGAAGGCCAAGCTTAATTACTCACTTCCCCAGACCTCCTCAGCCAGCCACCTCCTCACCCTTTTACTCCAGCCCATGTTAAGAGCCCACCTGAGAGATCAATGCCAGTAGTTCAGACCTCTCAAATTTTTGCAAGCCAAAGCAAAATATTTTCCTTCATGTTGTCTTTTATAGTTGGAATAAGTGTCTATTGTGGTTATTAAATGCTCCTATGATGTGCTGACATTTAACCATCCCTACAAGATGTTTAGTTTGCACTGCAATGCCTTTTAGTATGACATTGTCCCTTAATTCTTTTAATGAATTGTGTGCTTTTGGAGTAAACTGGGCAGTAAATCATACAGGATTTTTACAGTTGGTTTTACAAAATGGGCTTTATGGACAGCACAGGGAGAAGACCACATTATTAAAAATTTAGGTAGGCAGTTCAGTTTCTGCCTGCCGTTTTGAGCTGAGCTCCTACTATCTATTTTCTTCTGTTTCTCTGACTTTCACACTTTGCCAGGGGCTCATGTGCTTGGAGGCTGCATCCCATATGCATGCCTGGTGAGCAGCCCCAGCCCTCACTCCCTCCTGCAGCTTATCACCTCTGCCAGCATGGTTTCTCTGCCTGTTTCCCAAAGTGTGCATGGCACACTTTGGAAGCCTGCATGTAGTCTAGGAAATGCTGGGCCCAGCCTGGCACACCTGGAGCAATTTCAGCTTTTTCCAAGCACAGCTCAGTAAAGTTACCCAGAGGATGCAGTGCAAATTAATTGAGCAGCGCAGGTACTTTGATGATGCTGTAACACTCATAGAGATAATTAATACACTTCTCTGTGCAGAGAAACTGCTGAAGCTTTGTATTCCCACTGCAAGAATCAAGTGGAGTAGGTTCTTAGTTTGCAAGCCACCTTACATTGAATCCCCAAGAAACTTTCCAAGTTTAATAGCAGGGTTAGGACACAGCACACTTAGCTGCCTGTGCAAGCTGCCCTGCACTGACTCCCCACAACCTGAGGTGTGCAGTGGGGAACCAGGTACAAAAAGGGTAAGTATTTTGATCACAAAAACAAAGAAATCACAGGACACAGAAAAACCTGCCAGAAAATCCCAGGGGCAGCCAATCTGCAAGAGTTTAGATTACCTGTGATGCCCAGCATTTGGGCAGGGAAAGAAATTGGAAGTACAGAGATATTCAGAGTAGGAAGGCCATGTTCCCTCCCAAGATCACCAACCCAAACCCTTTGGCCCCTGGTAGGCGGAGAGTCATGAGCAGTTGCAGATTTTGGGACACATGAAAATCTGACTGCTTTTCTGGGCTGTGCCACGCAATACCACTGTTGTATCGGCCAGATTATAGAGCTTCCCTGTTCAGCCTGCAGCTGTGTGTTTTACTGATGTAATTGAAAACCAAGCCAGAAAGAAGGAAAAAAGAAGAAAAAAAAAAAGCAAGAGAGAAAACAACACATTTTAGTTTTGGCCTATGACACTTGGGACATTTTCTATTGGAACAAGTGGGCATTTGTCTGGGGTAGGTCTGCAAAGACACACCAGCAGAGATGCATTTATTATTTATCCAAGCCATGAGCCTAGAGAAAGCAAAAGGCTTATGTAAACCCCAGTTGGGATTTCTAGATCCTCACTTAGGCATTTTCTGTACCAGCTTCACGTGGAGACATCCGTCTCAATTAGGGAGAGAGAGCAGAAAAGGATTCCTTCATTGGAGAGTGGGTACCATTAAGTGCATGACTTTGAGCTGCTCTTGCGTAGCTGAACTGTAATTTTCCCCAAAGTGAGGATGGGAAAAGCCGTAACTACCTACCACTGAAAAGGAAACTGCAGGTGTTACCTCTGCTAGTACAAAGCCATCCAAGGCCAAGCAGCTCATCTCTCTGCTCTTAGTGGGAGGGAAGGGAAAGGGATGTCCCTGCTCCCCTGGGGCAGCCCCTCTGTCCTCCCTCCTTGCTAGGGTGGCTGCCCCAGGTGAGCAGAGGCATCTTTTTCCCTTCCCTCTCACTAAGAGAGGATAATCACAAAGCCTGCATTCAACATTAATAATGATATCAAGTCATCTCAACCTATTTACACTTTGGTCCCTTGATTTTATCTTTGTGCACAATTATTCTGTGGGACTGCTTGGTATCGGATCGGTAACACCATGTAGTAATGCACCCCAGGTGATTCCCACAGCCTAAATATTGACCTTTTGTTGTAGTTTCCCTGACAAGGTGAGGCTGGAAAGATGAAGATGCATGCTCTTTGCCCTACATATACCAAGGTTTTGAGAGTAGTGGAGTCTCAAAGCTTAGGAACAGTCACATGCAGCATCACAATATTTTGGTGCTCAGCTTTGTAAATGTTAACTCACAGGAGGTCAACCATATCTCCATAATTAAAAGGCTTTTGCTAATAACTTTGGCTATGAAAGAGTAGGCAGCCAATTGAAGCTCACATTGCATATCAAAGGTCAAAGAAGCAAATAATTTTTAATTGAATATGAAAATTGTACAAACTGTCTAGACATCAAGTTTGAAAGTAAAGATGTGAGTTTGGTAAGTCATTCCAGAAATCAAATGAGATACATCTATACTTTAATTATTTGTAATTAGAGGGCTTTCAAAAGCATCAGGGGGACCATTCCCAACTGCATTGGGAATTGCAGCCTAATGAAAAGGGATAGATGGCAAGAAACTATACATTTACACTTGCAGACCGAAGATAACTTAGGCTTTGAAGGTACATTGTTCTTTCCTACAAATCTAGCCATTTTCAGATAGCTTCAGGCACCACGCTTCTGCTTTCAAGCTATTTATTTTGTGATTTTACAATCCTTATGGTTTCCTCCATTATCTCTCACCACACGTGTCAAAACCCCACAAGAACAAAATCTGACAGACCATGCAGGGAACAGTAAAACTGACTATACACAATGTGTTGTGAAATGCAATGAACTAAACAAATAGTAAAGCAGGTGGTATATTTTCTTAATTTGTTTCATCTACCTTGGGTGTTACTTGGAACAGCATTAGGTAGGCATTTGCTAACAACCATGTGTGTTTGCAGCAGATGGTCCTCCATTAAAAATGAGATCTCAGACAGAGAGCTCTGGGAAGCCCTTGAGGGACTGAAGAAACTGTCAGTCACATATTTATGACTCTCTTCAGAATTCAGTCTATAAAGCCAGCCCATGTGAGCCATACCCAAACAAGAAGGATAAGCAATTCTGTCCTCTCTCTATCCTGCCAAGGTACTGATCCTCTACATGGAGTGCATGGTCTGCAGCTTTTTTCTTTAACCAATGGTTGCAAAAGGATGATGACAAGCAGCAGCAAAGATCAGCGGTAGCTTCTGCACCAGCCAAAGAGTGGCCATAAATAAATTGAGATAATAGACAAATAAGTTCTTGACAAAGAGCATAAAATACAAGCTAAAACTGTAACAATGACATTTCTATTGAATTCCAATGCCCAGGGAAAGCTGGGCTATGATTATGTCTCACCTCCTAGATTTCCCTATGCTGGCTCATGGATGAATTTTTAAAACCTAATTTTGGTGCGTTATCTTTGAACCTCGGCTCCATCAGACATGGTGGAGAGCTGACAGGCATCATTTAACTCCTGCATAAAAAGGCTTTTTATGGTTTAGAACACAGAATGACCTCAGCTTGTCTGGAAAAATAAAAGTGCAGAAAGTGCTTTGTGTGCATCACCAATTGTGAAAGCTAGAAAGTGTTTTGCAGTTCCATCGCTGTGGTGTGACTGGAAACTCAGCCTGGCTTGCTGGGATACCAGAGCAGCCCTCCGTTTTGCAGCCTGCTGCAAAAGCCTGTGAGACCCAGCTGCTGCCTCCAGCACGGCCACCAGATTGCTGCATGGACTCAGTCATGGTAGTGTGAAGGTAACTTCTCATAGTATGGCTCATTTCCCTGCCTGCACAGGTATAGGTGTGCATTTTTATAGCTGCTATCACACTGTGTTGGTGTCCTCCCCAAAACAGTACAGCAATACCTTTAGAGAAATAAAGCTGCTTTCCAAAGTTATATTATCTATATAAAGTCTGAATAACTTTACACACCTTAGCAGAAGGTACATCTACTCTGTAAGTAGCACTGCATAGAGCAAGTTATTATTGAATTACTGTAACATTGAGTCAAAAGCACTGCATCAGGCTGCGATCCCATCATTCACACCCTGCAGCAAGGAAAATCATTCCTGTGACCTGTGCTCCACCTTTTTTTTTTTTTTTTTTACTGCATCTTTAGGTAGCATTACCAAATGACCAATCACGTTGTGAACTTACAGCTTTGGGTAATCCAAAATGGACTACAACCAGTCCTACTGCTCTCTTACAAGAAAAAGGGTTCATTATGTCCCAGAATGCTTGCTTTAAAACAAAATGATCTAATGCTTGAGAACTCATATTCAATATGTTTGGAGCAAAGTTCTTTCGTCTCCAACTTTGACATATTCTCAGCCTACCAAATCTTTTCAAGCTTATCCTATGAATTACCTTGCCCATAGCCACCAGTCTTCTACCTGCAGGCCCATCAGACCCACTGTCACCATAGAGCTGTCACTTCTGCCACTCTGTGCAGAAATACTTTCATCATGAAAAAGCCAATGGCTTAGCAGCAGCAGCAAAATACCAAAAGCAAGAGAAGGCCTTGAGCCCACATTGCCTTGTGTTTCTGCCTTGAACTTGACATAAGCTCTCGGATGCCCAGAGAGCCACTCCTGGTCTTGTGAGCTCCCTGTTCAGAAATTTGTTGAAATATTTATGCCCTCTCTCCATTTCCCATGTGAAGCTGTGGGGTGCATGCAGGAGCTGGCAGTGGGACAGGCACCCACTGGCCCCAGGGAGCAACCCCTCTGCTGCCCCACATCACAGAAACCTTTCAAAGAAGGGGGCATTGGTAAAGGTCAATTTTGCAGAGTATGTTCCCAAAAGCATGTCAGGCCCCAGCGTGGCTCAGCAGAGGCTGGCTTCTTGCAGAGGAGCTGCGGTGTCGTTGCTGAAGAGGGGGACATAGTCTGAGTCATCATCACGCACCTCTTGCATATAACAGGCTTGATACGCTTCATTACTATCAAGAGCTCCAGCCTGGCTGCCAGGATTTGCAACTGGAAAATGTAAATACAATTTCCCCATCTAGTGGTCCAGCAGAGTAAAAATGCCACTTTTTCTCCTGCAGCTGATGGTGGAGTTACATCTGGCAGGAACATCTCCCAGCTGAGTGCTCATCCATCCACAGCTCTGCCCATTCCAGCAGTGGGCAACAAACAGGGGAAGAACAGAGATACACCCTGCAGCAGGCTGCAGATCTGCTCAAAAAAAGCTTTTAAAAAAGCAGACAAAGTAAACAAGCAAAGTTGCTCTGAATGGTCCAGAGAAAAAGGTGTGTAAAGAAGTGTCTTCCTTAGGCTGACGCAGGACTAAGCCCAGTGCATTTTGAAATAGTCTATAAACCAGTGTCCTGAAATACCAGAAATACCTTAGAAACTCTGACAAGCCATTAGCTGTGACAGCAATGAAAGAGCTTCCTAGAGCTCAAATCCTCATTCACTGAATACAGACCTGACAGCCAGTGTTATTGGAGCAACACAGAGAAACAATAAACTAAATCCCTTTGGTGAGGCACTTTTCAGCTGCAGTGAATTACATGTTTCCATGGGCCATTTATTGCCATGATTCTCCTTGCCATGACAGGATTAAAGCAATGCAGGGTGATGGGACAGCAGTGCCCAGCCTTTCTCTCTGCCTTCACTGCCAGCTGAACCTCTCAGAGGTTTTCAAGGAGCGAAGGAAGGAGCAAGAGCAAAAGCAGCCCCCATCCAAGGTGGCATGGGGAGAGCAGTGCCCAGGCACCTCCCTTGCTCCCCACTCACCATGAAGATCCAGGGTGGTAGTGGCCACCCTCGCTGTGCTTCCCAATGCATTTTCTTTGCAGCAATGAAGGTGAGAAGCTGACCTTTGGCACTACAGAAGAAGCAGAAATACTCCCCTCATGGTGCAGCCCTGAGCAGCAAGACCCTAGCCCAGCTTGCCTCCAGCTGCTCTCCTTTTCCTGATGCCTGGTCCTCACAGCACTGAAACTAAACCCCATGCCTAAGACACGCCATCCCTTTCCAGTCTAACCCGAAACCACACTCCATTCCCTTTGTTTTCCACTTTGAGTAATTACTCAAACGTGGTTTGAAATAGATACCCTGTGACATTCATGATTAAAGGTACTTGCGGCCAAGAGAATTTAATATCACAAGTAACACAAGCAAACTCCCTTGATGCAAAACTGAAGCGAGTAGCCCAAACTGATCCTATTGGTACGTAGGATTTCTGACTTGTTCAGTTTTCTTTTAGAAAGAGTAGTCAGGGAGGTATTTTTGCTTGGCCCATTACAATTCAGAAACTTTCTCCTCTCTGTTATTTTACATCAGCAGCAGAGAAATGGTTTCTTATTTCCCATTTTGTTTTACAGATTTTCCATAGAGAGCATCCAGTGCATGGAAGAATGAGATACGCCCACTTCTGTTATATACAAAAAAATCCACTTTTTTTAAACATATTGCAACTTATCTGTTCCATGAGGTTTATATGTAGCATTTGGTCTGTTCACAAAAAAAAACCCCAAAAAACAACCACCACACAAAAAACCCATCATAGCTTTACAGAGAATGAGATATTCCCATAAATATCAGATTTCATTTTAAGAGAGAAAGTCTAGTTAAGCTCACAAGAGAAAAGAAAAAGAAAGAAATTGGCCAACTGGATCCTGTCTATTCAGAGCTTTTATTTGGGGCTTTTCTTGACCACTCATGTTAATGTAACAGACAGCATTTGTTCATAAGAGCCTTTGGTTCAAACTAGCCATAGCTGGGAAATAGTTTGATACCTCAACTTAAGCCATGCAAAATATTTTGCTGGCAACTTTAACAAGAGGAAATCCCCTTGGGGTGATCTGGTCTGCACAGCCGGGGGAGAGAAGCTGCTTCTGGCACATGACTTCAGATGACTCCAAGCTTGGAGAATGAGAGACACGCATGAGACATCAGAGGTGGGGAGAAATGGGCATCAAAGGGAAAAAATTTCCCTGGCGAGCACATGCTCCCCCAAGCTGATCCTTATCCCCATGATCAGCTGTGCTCATTCCTCATAGGGAGGACTTGGAGAGAGAGGAAGGGAGCATTGCCAGGTATCTGAGAGGAAAAGCACAGCTAAATCTACATCCATTTTGTTGTAGCTGTAAAGAGGACAAAACAAGCCTTTTCAGGTTTTATTATTATTGGAAGTAGCAGAGGTTGGGGACTTGGGGAGTGCAAGGATGTGGTGGTGAACTTCAAGTACAGGAAGCTAATGATGTTTTCATCAAAAAAAAAAAAAAAAAGAAAGAAATTTAATTGTATAAACACCACATAAGGGCATAAGGGAAACAAAATAGGAGTTCATTCACATCCAGGGGAAATAGCACAGCAGTGTGAGCTGGGGAAAGCCTGGGACCAGCTGAAGCAGCATCCAGTTAAGCACGCACGCAAGCACAGGGTACTGGGAGCCCATCATTTGCCAATCTGGAAGGTGCCTTGCAAAAAGGGAGTTTCCATTCCACTCAGCTTTCAGGGACTCCCAGATTTTGTCTCTGTATAATTCCTGGCAACCGCAATACTTGTTTTCCCTCTTACCAGCAGGAGGTGAAACTCCTGGGGAGAGATGCCACTGGTCACTGATCTGACAGCCTGCATCCTGGATCACACTGGGTGGTTTGCGCATTTTATGTACAAGGCAGCTCTGAGTTCCTCCCAATGTTTTCCTGTTTTGGTGCTGTCAGATGAAGTTTTGTATGATGCTTTTCTGGAAAGTGTTGTCAAAGGGCCGTCACCTTACACCTCTGAAACCACCAGGATCTCATTGCTTGCCCCTCAAAGAGGAGGAATTCTTTCCTCCTTCCCCTAAACAGATGAATAATTCTCTCTCAAACATGCAGTTGGATTCAGAAGACCCAAACCACTCTCTCCACAGAACATAAACAACTTAGAGAGCAGCCTGAAAACTTTCCCACACTGAGGTTGTCACCTTCTCCCCTCCCTTTAGGAGGATCACTCTGAGACCAGGACAGTAATTTGGTTTTCTGGCTCACTCCCTTTTCACTCCTTCATTCAGCGTTAACAAAACACGACTGTGTGCCAAACATAGCGCAATGTCTGTGGAGAGGAGATGCATCTGGGATGGACAAAAGCAGGAGCTGCAACTCATTTCCCACAGGCCATCTGAGAGGGCAACACTCCCCCTGGGCCACTGAGCCTGGCCAAACTGCTGCTGCAGGCACAGGGCAGAGCATCCCAGTGAATGGGTTATGCAGGCAATGCCATGAAAACTTCAGGTGACCTACAAATACTGATACCAACCACCAGCAAGCAAACAGGGAGAAAAAGACTCTCACAGCAAAGATCAACATGCCAGATGAAGCCATGTCCACAACACTGTGGGTCAGCCACCACGGACTGATGGTGCTCATGTCCTGCAGCATCCCTCAGCCCAAAGTTAGGCACCTGCACCTCCTGGCCTCCAGCCTTGCTTTTCAGTTTGTCCTCCAAAAAGCTTAGCAGTCACTCAGTGCTAAGGGTTGCAGAGATAACTTTCTCTCAAGAACTGAAATGTCAAGAAGAGAGGCACAAGAAAGCCTGGGCTGGAGCCTTTCGCAACAGGAAGGAGGTCATTACAGCAGTAATGTACTGTGGTAGGTTTTCCAGTGTGATTGCAACATATCATTACACCAGTTTTATCCTTTTCCATTTGGCAGATGCTGATTCCTTCCCTGTTTCTTATAGAGCACAAGCCAACATGGCTGCATTTCAAATGGTTTAAAACTCTGCCAATGGCAATAAAAAAAACCCCAAAACCTGAAAAGTTCTCACAATTGCATTAGTTTACCCAAAACTAATACATACTTATACACACATACAAGTAAAATATATACACAGTTCAGCCAACTTGAAAGGGTGGTGCCAGAGAAATGGTAGGGTTGGTCTCCTCTCCACGTAGGTAAAACAAACAAAAGATAGGTTAAGTAGGAGCCTGAAATGAGATGGGTTGTGCAGGTCTCCAGACAGATAAACTTTTACTTGATAGCCTTCTGCCTCAAATGCATTAGGTACTTTCCAGGCACAAAGAGAGATCATGTGTCCTCTTTGCAAAACTTCTGTGCACTACAGAACATGGAGTCAAAAGTCACAGACCACAGGGACAGCAGAGGATCAATGTTATATGGGTACTGGGGGGACGGAGCATTCAGGAAAGAAGATATTTTCTTGCGATGTTTCTCCCCCTGCCCCCAGGCTCATCTTTGCTCTTCCTGCAGATCATTAGAGTCCAGTGGTAGAAAGTACATAGTGGTTCATTATAAGCCTTTCTTTGGAAGGCTAAAATGAGCATTTTTGTTGCTGAGACCTTTACTTACACCAATGGAAATAAGAAATAGCTCCTATTAAGTCATCAGATTTTGAGTGGGGCAAAGTTGAGGAGAAAGGGGAGGTCTCAGTCTCTGGCGAGCTTCACATCTCTACTGCAGTGGGACCAGAAACTTCTGTGCTGGAACCTGAAGCCATGAATGGAGAAAGAGAGCTGGGAGGGAAACAGGGCTGTCACTGCCTCCACAAGCACCATGATGAGGGTGGGATTTCTTATACAGAATTTTATATTTCTTACAAGGCATTTGTTCTCCTTTGTTTTAAGCTTTTGGGAGATGTGGCAGGATGCTTCCTCTGATGCTGGAGCCATTACTGGTCACATCCAGCTGCTTTTTCCCCAGGAACTTTACTGCCAATAATCTCCTCGCAGAAACCGCTGTTTGCTTCTCTTAAACTGCAAATCAAGAGCTGGCAGCACGCAGCACAGAGAGGAGAAAGGTGAGAAACACAGGCCAAGGTAGAGAAGCTCATCCCTCCCTGGGCTTGGCAAAACAGGGGTCTTCACAAGAGGGTTACAGACCTACCAGCTGTTTGTGCAACAAATGTGCGGGGAGAAGCATTTTCTTCCCTTGCTATCTTTTCTGAAGCCAGAAGGCAATGGGGGCAATATTTGGGGATATCCTAGATGGAGAAAGATGCACCAGATGGCATTAAAGTCTAAATTCTCCTATTTGATCCTGTTTAAGATCCTATGACTTGATTCCTACTTGAAATAAAAACATTACATTAATCTTCCCATCGAAGTGATGGGGAAAGAGAAAGTGGGTATCCGCTCAGATTAGCTCTCACTTAACAGAAGATACTCCCGAGATATTTTCAGAGCATGATAAAATAGGAAAATACATTACTTTCTTAATTAAAGGAAAATAAATTGCTGCAGGGTACTGAGCTTATCTTTCTGAGGAGATGCCTGTAATTCAACTGAACCAATGTCATTCTTAGAAGTACTTATACACTCTGGGAAGGAACTTCATTTTAAAAGATATTGAAGAAAATATTTGCGACAGTTGCAACCATTCTTCAGCTTAGGTCTAAGTAATTAGCAATTAACATATAGTGATCATTCTGTATTTGTGTTCTAGATTTGAAACTTTGGTTGACCTTCAATGCAATCAAGAAACACTCGTTGCTAAAATATCTCACTTACAATGTGCATTCATAGTTGTACCAGATTTTGGGGGGGGGGAAGAAGAGAGGAACAGAGAAGTCGTCACTAATCTTTCTTCTAATTAAATTCTTGTTTATGATTTCAGTGGTGTGGCATAAGTAACCATGAGCAATGAAATAATTTATATTTTCTCACTGAAGCATGTGAAGCTTAGAAAAAATATTTTCATTAAAAAAATGGATTTCAATATCTTGTCAGAACAATAAACACATTCTTTTAAAGGTCAGCTATTACACTTTCCATAAAAAAAAGAATAATCTTATTAATCCTAAGTGACTTCAAATGAAACAATAAATGACTTATTTCTTTCCATCTTCCTGCATATATTATCAGCAAAGCATTAATGAAAAGCAATTCTTGTGAAAACCCTCTGTGGGATTTTAAATGTGGATCAGCTCAGTACAGAATAGCAAATGCATCTGTGTGGTCAACGGAGTGAACAAATTTGCAGGAAACAAATCTGCTGAACGAGTGTCTCAGCAGTAAGCAGGAAAATCTTGTATGTTGTATAATATTTCTGTATGAAATACATTTGAATATGAATACTTCTATATGCAGATAGACCCTTCATTCAATCATGAAAAACTGTTTTACAGTTCATTTTGCTATGCTTAAATTTAATAAAGCAAACAATCTACTCCCTCATGTTCTCTGCACTGTGGTGGGCCCCACTTCTCAGGCACCTGGTCAGCTGCTCTTGGGCACGAATCCCAAAAACAGTTCCTTGAGGAGATAAATTTCACCCTCCCAGCAATTTGGGTTAGCAAAAGTGAGCTCAAACATGGGGTGTGTGTGTGTGTGTGGTGGATTTCACTCTGTGTGTAATGATCCAGAAAAAGAAGATAGAGATTTACCATTTTGATTATTTTCCTATACAATTCTCAATTTGTTGAACGCAAGAGACTCTTCTGCAATAGCTTCTGATCTGGTCAGCAATCCAAACACAATTTAAATATTCATTTCCATATTATAATACTGCAAAAACTCTTTTTTTTTTTTTTTACTTAAATAAAGGGTGACAGTCACAAGTCACAAGGGAGATTCCAAGACATTTTTATACCAGAAGGTTCTTTTCTGATTATTTAAGAGTTCATTTTAAATACTATGCAGAAAACCTCTGGATGAAAGCTCATAAAGACCTAATCCTTCAGAAATTAAACTTTTATGAAATCAGTTTACTGTTCATATTAAATAACTGTTTCAAGTATAATTCTCAAACTGCATCCAAGCCTACTAATCTCAAGAGAACACTGAGCAAACAGAAGGAGCTGTGAATATCTACTATAGATAACTAGTGCCTATAAAACAAAAATTATTTCAAGAAAATCTGCAAATACCACCAAGTTTGCAAACACCTCAACTGTATAAAATCCAAAACAGTGCTAGACCTCCATTGAATTAAGCAAATCCCTGGTGTAGAGGAAGAGAAGGTTTCTAACACTAAGAAAACTCTACACAAATGGTTTAAAGGAAAATAGTGACAGAAAGCTCTTGAGAAAATTCAGAGCAAAACCTTTACCCTACAAACTAGGCTGGACCCAAAACAAGATAGCATGTTTTAAAATAGGAATGCACACACACACTCCCAAATGCCAGATGATTAAATTGGGAAGTGAAAGGAATGGATAATGCACTTCCATTTAGCTACCACAATTTCAGTAGGAGGAGCCTTTACTTCAAATGAGACATCTTATAAGGAAAATCCTACCTGTTGGTCATCAAGGAGAAAAACTTCATTGGATATATTCGTTAGTGGCACTGAGCAGGCATTTTCAGACAAGTTTCATAACAGCATTACCAACTCTTTCCTGAAAAGTCAGTAGCTCATCTGGAGCCTATCCCAGCTGATTTGGAGCCGATTCCTGTGTTAGCACCACTGGACCTGTTTCCTACTGCTATTGAACTTAAAATTCAGTTTCTATCAGTACAAAGTCCCTGCCCTTTTCTCATTTAGCTGCTCAGAATTGTAAGAACCGTGTTACCACCACCCTGAACAATCCTGAGTGACATCTGCTTGAACCATCCCAAATAATTTAACATCTTTAGCAAACTTTGTCACTCACTAGTCACCTGTTTTCCCACATAGCTGTAAGTCCATTGAACAGTGGATGGCTCTGGATTCTCAGTGGACACCTTCTTCCCATGTGAAGACTGGCCAATTGGTCCTCCCTTTTTTCTGCTTCATCTATTTGCGCTTATTAATCCATAAAAAAAATTAAAATCCTTCTTATCCTACAACAGCTTATTATGTATAGGAACACATGCTGAAGCACTTACAACTTTTCTACACATCTATACACACCATATGAGGTAGGTTGTTTTGTTCTTGACACCACCTTGAAAAACTGATAGTTTGGTAAGTTTGACTTCTTATGGTAGGATTGTCATGCCTGTATGATTTGTTTCTTTTTATTACAGCATTCCACTTCTACCAAGCTTTTGACAGATCTTTTATCTCTGTATTCTGATTTAAACCTGCCATTTCTTTTCATGCACTGTAGGTTTGGGGTTTTTTGATTGGTGGTTTTTTGTTTG
>VXBL01000835.1:1143448-1273469 GCA_013400195.1 Aramus guarauna | reverse complement strand
ATGTTTATTAAAGGAAAATATTGCCAAACAAGCTTGATTGTATTTTTCAAAAGAAACTGAAACATTAAAGACTAAAGAAATTTATTGGAGACAATATAATGTTTATGGATTTCAGTAAGAAATCTGATATACTGCTGTTTGATATCCTGAGGGAAACCATTAATTGAGTTGGCTTGCTCTGAAATGCAGTTAAATTGATATAAAGCAGGCCACAGAGCTTCAGAAAAAAAAAGTGTAATTGTAAACCAGAGTCCTAGCATCTACCAGAGCTTTGACAGAGCAAGGTTAGGTCCTTCTGANATTTTCTAATTTGAAGCAAATGGGGAAATAGAGAAATAGATAAATGGGGAAAAAATGCTATGTTTTTCCGCCTAACTTTAAAATATATTTTCTATGTTTATGAGAAAGGCTTGCACTGGCTTATACTCCATTTGAGCTCTAGGGGCTTAAAATGAATTTAATGCAAAGATTTTTCCTGAGTGAAAAAAGTCACACAATTCTTCTCTCAGTGATGGGTTTTGTGTTCCTGACCCATGCTCCAAAGCTTTTGACACTTGATTCACAGTGCATCAGCAGCACGAGAGGAATTTGCAGCGCCTTTGGCACAGAAACGCGCACAGCAGGTGCCCTCTCCCCTTCCCTGGGCCTCATCCAGTCACCTATAGGACTTCTCCTCACTCGGAATGAGTCCTTGGCTGGAAACTATCACTCTGGACCACTGCAGCCCTCCATCTCCCAAACAGACCAGTACTGTGCCGTACCCACAGAGTCCAAAGCTGTAGGGGACTTTGGGCTAGTTTCCATATTTCAGGGAAAGAGTCTTTCTGTAAAGGGCAGCACTTCTGTTCTGTGTGTCACAGTGGGCATTTTTCACTTTGCAGTTGAAGAAGAAACTGGGCTGCAAAACTGCCTCAGGGGACAACCACAAAAGCCAAGTTCACCCTCCTGGGAGGGTTTTCCCCAATAGCCCCGGCCAGTGAGGAGGAGGAAGGCAAAGCAGCCCCTCCAGTCACAGCCTCCCTGGCAGCCACAAAGGCTGTGGCCATGAACTCCCTTCACCGAGGGAATTGTACCTTGGTGAGCTCGGAGGATTAATTTCATTCCTTTCTCTAAGACTAAGTACTGTATGTAAACCAGAACACTTTAAAGTGTTCAAAACTTTATTTTTTAAACATTTCATCAGAACAGAGAAACAACTGCTATTAAAACATCTGTAAATAGCTTATTCTTTATCCTAGGGATATTATTTCTTCCTAGTACATGCAGGAATGGGGTATCTGGTCCATGAAAGCTTCCCAACATATGGAGAAAACTGGATAAAAACACAAGTGGTCCACAAATCCTTTTTTTGTGTGTGAAAGAGTTTATACAATATTGACTTTTACTTTTTATTTGCAGAGTTGTTTTTTGTTTGTTTGGGTTTTTTTCTTCTTTTTATAAATAAGACTTGTGTGACTTCAGTTATGCAGTGTATTTCCATGGAAGGAAAATGCACTATAGAAACTTATACCAAAGTCCTGATGAAACACAGCATTTTGCACTTTCAGCTGTATTATGGATGACAATAAAACTGTCCTGGCTGATAACATGGGAATTTGTTCCATCCTTGAGATAGTTTCTGGAAATGCAGCAAGTTTTCCTCAAAGACCAACATGTTTTCATTGCTAACAGTAAATGTTTCTAGGAGCTGCGAGATTAACACGTTACTGCAGTATGCAATTCACAAAAATCTGAAGCAAGAAAAGATCTCAAACTTCAGAGTTGCTCTAAGACTTCACAACCACCACCACTGTTACTCTAAGCAATGGGTCAAGAGGTGGCCCCAGCACTTAGTCCTGCAGCATGGCTTACACTGACTCATGCCCAGTGATATTATTACAGTGATATCATGTGGGATGCAGGTCCTCCAAAGCATGTTTCCTTAGCAAGTAAGCAAGTAAGTTTAGCTGCTAGTAAACATCTGTCTGCTCAGGAGCTGCTGCCGCTTGGGGCTAGGGCAGAAAGCACAGGTGCAGCTGCAGCAAGTGCAACTCCAACAAAATACACAACTGAGGTTTGCATAACCAAATTTAAGTTCCTCACATCCTTACTCTATAGGTCAAAGACCCTTTCAAAACTTGGTATGTCTTTACAGGCCCCAGTGACTTTAAAATGATTCTGCAAGGAACAAATAGTTGCAGTTAATCAAGCTGTTAAGTGACTCATATTGAAAGGTGAAAGCAAATATTTTGATGATATCGCTCCTAGTAAGAGCCCATTCCCACCTCATACGTAGACATAAATTAGTGGAAGAGGCATTTGGTAGAGATTTTAAGCAGAAAAAAGCTTCTGTGTGCCCCAGATCCCAAGTTTTGTTTCATTTTAATTTCAAAACAATATATGTTTGCATTTATGCTAATTTGAAAAGTTTCCATTAAATAAAAACAAAAAAACCCCACAAATCACCAGACACAGTTCTTCAATGTCTATTAGTTCAAAATCATTTTGTAAACAGCAGTAACATACAGGGTTGCTGAAATTTCATATCAATGGTTTAGTCAAGCTGTCATTCTCCAAACACGCACTGACCAAACTGTTTTGGCAACAGACACAGAGAAGCTCAGATTGAACTGAAAGGAGAAGAAAAAATTCAAGGCACTCTTGGATTTATCGGGGGTGGTTTGGTTTAGGTTTTTGGGGTTTGCTTTTTGTTTTAGTTTTGTATTTTTAAAATATAAAGACCTTTGGTAGCTTATTAAATGCATCAATTACATTAAATTTCATTCTGTTGCCTCTTACGTTACTTTACAATCAGGGTGATAAAGCAATGGAAATGCTCACTTGGATGAGAAAGGCCTCATCTTATAGCACCAACATCTAAAAAAAGCGAGTTCATTACTGTGGAGACAAATCCTGCTTTATCCTGGGAATTAAGCATCTACGTGGTTTGAAGGCTGTCTGACAAGTTTCACACCTAAGCAGAAGAACTGAGAACAGATTTCCGCCCCACACACCTCTTTCCTGCTTTACAGGGGAAAAAAAACCCCTCATCCTTACAGCCATTAGTCACACAGTTTGTCTCATTTTCAGGCAAATTTGCTTTATAAGAAGGCCACCAGGAAGGTAGAGAAAACAGTGGTGTAAGTGGCATATGAAATACATTAAAAATAATGAGGTGGTGGTGGGTTTTTTATATATATATATAAAATATGGGCGTTCCCTGGGACTTTGTGAACTAATTTGCCTTTTATTGTATGGGGATCCTGAATTGTTGTAATAGACATGTAAGAAGGAAGGAAGCACACATTTAACTTTTTTCTGGAAGGACTTGAATAAATGCTTGCATAGGTCCCAGTTTTTAATCTTTCTTCAAGCTGTAAATACTGGAAGGGGACCCATTGCACCACAGGATTTAAAGAGCACTGGAGGATTTTCCCTGCTTACAGGTGAACAGCAGCTATGGGGTCCCTGGCAGCCTTTGTGCCTTAACAAAGTACCCAGGTCCTGTAACAAAGACTCTGCCTTGTTCTTCTGCAACATACCAGCTATGATGGCACACAGGAAGGGCACAAGGAAAGGAGGAGAGAAGAGCAGCAGGGAAAGTCCTTTCTTTTTGACCTTAGCTTTACCACATCGTCATCCTAGGACCAAAACTTTGTATTTGCTGAGGACAACACAAAGCTCTTACCTGCACCTCTGTTACTTGCTGTAGGTTAAAAAGCCTGCAGGTTATGGCTTTTGCTGCTGCACTCTGAGTTGCAACTTCCATTTACAGTCCTGGGAGCTGAGAACATTTGAGAGAGCTCACAGGACTCAACTGCCAGATTTCTTCAACTCTGAGATAGTTAAAATCCTGCATCAATGTTGTGCTCTGTGTATCCCAACAGGCTGCAAAAAACTCTAAAATGCTAAATTCCACATCCAGATCTAGATAAAATCCTTTGCAAAGCTCTAGTTGTCTCCAACTCAAATGTGGACAGCAGGAGCATACAGCACTGCAGTCTGAGCATCAGTCCTAGCTACAGAAGTCCATGGCCTGTTCGAAACAATTCAGGTAGACAAATACTAGAAGTGTAATTGCAGTTTTAGGTAGCTAGGATGTAACGGTCAAGGGGAACAGACCCTTGCACGACCCAAATAATTTGGGGTCAAATTCTTTGGAAACAACATGCTTCGTGATGTGCCCAACAATTCACTTCTGTTTTGTCTTTATTTAGATGCTGAACAAACCCAGCCCCTATTGTCTACTGCAGCAGCAGAGTATATTTCTTGGAGCAGATTAGGAAATGTAGGGTTTCTGAGATTCTGAAAACTCCAGGTTTCTGCAGTCAGAGGCCAAGACAGCCTCACTGATAAACCCAAGTGTGTGTTTTTATCAGCCACTTGACAGGTGCTGCCCTTCTCCTTTCATGTCAGCCCTCTCCCCCTGTGCTTTCCCTTGGGGACACAGGTGTGCAGGTCTGCAGCCTGGGGGCTCAGCTCTCCCACACGGATGGACTGGCCCTGCAAACGCAACTCCTCAAGCGACATTTGCGATGCTGTCAGAAATCAATACCAAGTAATGCTGTGCCTGCACCCTTGTGATGGAAAAATAATTAAAAAAAAAAAAAACCAACAATATTTTAACAGACCCTGGCAGTTCCAGTCTACTGGAGACTAGAGGTGGAGAGGAGAGCTCGAGCACAGTGGAGCAGCAGTGCAAAATTTACATTTTGGCAACAAGTAGAGCAGCAGGCTGGCTCAGCAAGAAGTCTTGCTTTGATAAAGACCAAACATTGACAAATCTTCTAGTGCCCACCACCAGGGATGCTGTCACAGACCAGCACTGCTGAGGAGAAGCACACCGGAGCACCTTCCCAAGGCAGGACCAGCCCTGACGAGCTTATGGGAACATGCTTGAGATCCTGCGCCTCTCAGCTGGCTGCAATAACATCTACTTTACTGACAGAACTTTAGAGAGGCACCTAAGACAAATATTAAGATATAAGAGTACCTCATAAAACAAAGCATTAGAGCTTAAATTGAATTGGGACTGTATTTGGCTCCCTAACAAGAGCCGACGCATGCTGGGACTGGTTTCATTGGTGAGGAAAGGTTTACACCCTAACAATTAAAATTTTTCCCATGCTGATATTTTCCATTTGTTCCCTTGTGATGGAAATAACTATAGTGACTTTATAGTGATTTTTCTTCTAGAGCATAGGATCAAGAAGTCACATGTTGTCCTTCCTTAAAGGCATCATGATGCTTTTGTCTGGAAAGGCACATGGCCCCTGGGAGCTGAACGGACCCAGATGGCCAGTAACTGGGACCCTCGAGGCTCCTCTCTCACCTGGCCTGCAAACCAATGCCAGAAAACATGGAGTTTGTCTTCACAACTCTCATCTAAAGACGGGGTAAAGCTTTGCTCTTCCCGCAGTGAGAGTGTGCAGCTCTGCTGACGGCAGCGGTCAATGTCTTCTTGAGGAGCTGCTGTGTTTTCTGCTGTGTCCAAAATCATCTGTTTATTTTGAAACAGTGACAAAGTCTCTGCTGCTCTCCAGACAACCGTGTTGCCGTGTCAGTACAAAACAGCTCCCCCCCCCGACCCTGTCTGGCCCCCCTCCCTGCATCTGCCTGCCTGCGTGCGAGGGGTGGGAGGAGAGCGATTTCCTTTCGCTAAATTATCCCTCTAAAAACTTACCTCAGTTGTTTCTGGACAAGCCTAAAATTGCATACCTCTTCCAGCCACTTGCCTCTGCTGTTTTCTGAGCTGCGGCTTCCTTTTCTGGTCTGTGAGCATAACCCCAGAGTGCAAAGCACTGCCCGCGCCATCCCAACTGCTCGACATCAACCAGTTTTTTGGACTAACAAGAGCTTCTCCAGCCATTCCTCCAACGTGCACAAAAAAGACCGTTCTGAAGGTGAAGGTCAATGAAATATGCTATGTGAATATTTTTTCCTTATGTTCCTAAAAATCACTTCATATACTGGGGGGGGGAACAACAACAACAGGAAAAAAAAAAAGAAAACCTTTCACGAGAGCAACTTCAGTCCATTATATTTCCAATGCTGAATTTGTGGGTGTTTTACCAAGACAGAAATCACTGCCTGAGAGAAGGAAGGCTGGCAGAGCTGCCAAGCCCTGTAAGAAACTGCAAATGAGCAGAGAAGATTACTGTAACATTTTTCAAATGTCCTAGAGCTGGAAAACAGGGTATTTAAATGACTTGGAAAAAGGTAAAGTAATTGGAGATTTCTAAGCAAAGCCAACATGAAAAATTCTCGGTAAGAGTCGGGGTATATTGTTTTCAGTCTCTTTTGGATATTATATCACAGTACACACATTGTTCTATTCTTTATCACATTCCTTACATTTGTTTAAGCGGTAGAAGTGAACCAGAAAAATTACAGCAGTTGTACACATTTATTGGCCAGTGGGATGGGGCAAGCACATGAGCTGGTCCAGAGCGCGGGGGCTGTCTATTGGGCCATGTTGAGCAACAACATGTCCCACAGGCACACGCTGCTGACGTGGGATTTACATACATCGCTTACACACCACTCCCTAAATCACCCTCACTGGAAGGAGACAGCACTAATGTTACCCAAACTCTAGGCAGTAAATGGCAAAACACTTCACATGCATCTCAATGGAGTTATTTTTCATAGCAAATATTTTTCATATATTTCATCATAGCAAAAGAATGACTTCAAGATTACTTTTTTTTTAAGGACAGGTTGGCTTTCACATGCCAGGGTCCTGACCACTGTCAGGTGTGGACAATCTAAGGAGCTAGATATGTGTGCAGACCCCCCTCTCTTCTCCACAGTTGGCCTGTGTTTGTCCTACAGCTCTGCCCTCATGGGAACAACCCCATCACTGCTGTCAGGCTCTTTTTGGAAAGCCTCCGCACACTGTGCAAGGATCCTTGACCTCAAGGTACAAGGGGTCTGCTGCGGGAGGGCATTTTGGCTCCATACCTGCCTGCTTACAGCCTTTTTAGTAAAAAGCTTTGCAACCTCTTATTTGCACAGAAATCACCATAAGAAACACCTATGCACCCCTTAGCATATGGCCCTTCACCTCCCCTTCATCATCCTCTCCCCACAATAGTCTCAGAAGGACTGTTCAAAATGCAATTTCCACATTGCAAGTATTTCTCTCAGGTGCACACACGTACCCAGGGACAAAAGGACACTGCTCTCTCGAGGGCATGCAGCCCTGGAGAAAACGCGAGGCAGTCGGGGCCGGACTTCAGCTGCCTTCCCCAGTGCTCCACAGCCCATCCTCCCCTCGGCAATGGCAACAGAAGAGAGAAATTCAACACCAAGAAATGCTAAACTCCAGCCAGAACCAAAAGCCAACAGAGCAGGCGGCCAGCAGGGTCGTGTAAGTATGCAATACGTGACAGCGTCCTGCGTTTTATTAAACTGAAAGCACCTCACAACAGAAGAACAGTCTCCAAAATGTTAATTTTCCTGCAGTTGATTAACTGTCCAGCATCCAGACTCACATTACCTCCGAGACTGAGCAAGCGTGGGAGGGAAACTGGCAGCAACCCCACGGAACGAGTGCCAGTGTGTGATCAGTGAAGCGCTCTCACATCACATTTGGGATTATTGCATTCCTTGGGGAGATGCCAAATACTCCCCCCTCCCCTGTTTTTCACTTTATTTCTGGTGGATGGGGATTAGGATGAGAGGAAGTTGGTGCCTGTTTGTTTTTCAATTGGACACTCCTGCCCTGATTCTTTCAGGCAGGCTGACAGATACAGACATACCGCCTACCCCCTAAACGCTTGCACGCGAGGCTCTCAGGAGCCTCCTGGCTGCAAACACTTCTTTTTAATAGAAATGATGCCTCTTGAAAGCTGTCTTGCCATGTATTTTAACACAGAAAGGCGCCTCTCAGACAACAGCATTGCTATTTTGTTGTTGTTGTTTGTTCGACTCAGCAAACAGGAAGGGGACTGAGCTGTCCCTGTGTCCTGGAACATATGGCTGCCACACACAAATGTCAGCCCACTTCCGAAGGCCAGCACGGAGCAACAGGAATGATTTTGTTCCCGTAAGTCAACAAACAATGTTTAGAAAGGTCTGTGCTGTGGGAGGATTTCCTAACGTAATACAAGTCATCAGACTTAAAACACATGCCTACTCTGGTGAAATTAATAAAGCAACAAGGCTGTGTAGGAAAACAGATACAGGAAAGCAAGAACATTCTCCTGATGACTTCATCCCACAGGGGTCAACTGCAAATCAAGGGCAGCATTGGTTGGGAAGGGGAAGCTCTAGAGATTTCTTGGAGAACTTGAAAGGAAACATGCAGTCTTTAAGAACAAAACCAACATTTTTCTAAAAAAAAAAAAAACAAAAAAAAAAACAACCCAAAACAAAAACAAAACAAAACAAAAACCCCACACCATTTCCCCAGCATTGTACCACAAGAGCATCGCTCATGGGGAGAGTGTTGCAACCTGTATAACCAAGGAATGAGCCTGGCCTGAGCCACTGAAGGGTTTGTTTCAGCCCTTTTTACTGTGTGGGCAACATAGGAACATGTGAACAACACGGTGTCTCATCCCTGCCCCGCCACGTTCATCCCTGTATTTTACTAAGGCAATATTTAGTACATACAGCTGAAGTACTTGTGCAGCACCATGCAGTTAGAAAAGTTTTATCTCTCCTCTTCCCATTGCTTGGAGAGCATAAATATGTTTCTCATTTATTACCAGGAAGCTCTTCCTCCCTACAACTTCAGGACCTCTGAAGATGAACCATCAGTTAATCTCCCAATTTCAAACAAGACAAGAAGTAGCATATTGTAGAAACCTGCATTAAAATCCCACATTCACAGAGGCATGCAAAAAGTACCTTTCTATGGCTGAACGAAAAAAACCCAAACAAACCACCCACACACGCTTATCTTAAGTCCTGCAACCAGCTTTTGCCAAAATAATTTACCTTAAACTTTTGTGCAAACAGGAGATACACTAAATCTCCCATTTCCAGTACTACATATGATTCAATATTAACCACTGAAAACAGCGGGGATAAATATACTCAGAATACCACCATTACCTCCTTTTTGACTTCTCAAAAACCAGCTTCCCAAAAGCTGAAGTTATTCAGAATACGACACAATATTCACAGAAATAAAGCATTAGTCATTGTCTCCCTAACCTCATCTCTAGCCTTCTACCTGCCTTCCTGAAGTTACCCAATTCATGTACTCAAATAAAAAAAAAGTGGAACTTACTACAATTCCACAAAT
Organism: Aramus guarauna; assembly: GCA_013400195.1. Classification (NCBI taxonomy): domain Eukaryota; kingdom Metazoa; phylum Chordata; class Aves; order Gruiformes; family Aramidae; genus Aramus; species Aramus guarauna. The sequence continues at coordinate 1,264,234 of VXBL01000835.1, read as the reverse complement.
GGTATAAAATACAGAGTTATTTAGTACTGAAATGCCTAACCTACAAAAACATTTAACTTTTTAGCCAAAGAGAAGAAAATAAGAGAGTAATAGCCAAAGTATGTCAGTGTTGTTGACTACAGAATTCACAGAATGGAAGAACATTTAATAAGCACGAAGTAATTTTCCTCAGACTTCATTAGTTATAAGGTCTGTAAGCATGTGATTTTTTTATGTCATCTTGTAAAAGTATGTTTTACATTCTTTAGTATGTGTAGCTATATTAACCTAATGAAGTTGATAATTTCAGCCAGAATATTTTTTTGCGAGGCTATCACCCAGCAAGTTTCCACACTCTTATGAAATACAGCTGCTTCACAATTCCTGATGAGCCCAGAAGGTGCCTTTGGGCACCTCAAAGCTCAGTGGCAGATTTTAAAATACAATTCACAGGTCACTGTTCTCAGAGCTTCAGCCAGATACAAGGGTGTTGTGCTAACAACTCACCGGGTGCAATTTTAACCTAAGGTAGCTTTACATACGAAGGAAGAAAATCTTTCATTTTAATGATTGATCAGTGATATTCACAGGGAGGTTTATTTTCTTACATTACTTCTGACCTAAAATTGATCCGCAACTGTCCTTGTGCTCCTCTTTGACACCAGAAACTCTTTAGCCTCCCATATAGCAGTCTAACAGCACAGTGGATGCGCACCTCTCATTGTGCCATACCACAGCACGCTTCTCTACAGCTGCATTACGAGATTCATGTCTGTTTGACATGCCAGTTGAAGAAATAATTTTTACTTCCAGAAGCTGATAGCAAAGCCTGAGAAGCAGAGAAGAAAATGCTGTAAACTGTTTCCCTTTAAACATATTCATTATTCAGCAATACTAGCAATCAACAACTCTTTAAAACCCTCAATTTTTAAATGAATTTATTTGTGCTTCTTAGTTAAGTATATCATACAATGCTTTTGGTTGGAAGGGACCCTTAAAGGTCACCTAGTCGAATGCTGCTGTAACAAGCATGGACATCTGCAACTAGATTAGGATACCATTTTAAAGCCCCTAAAAATAACACCCTAGTCAACACAAGCCCAAAATGTGAAGATTTTTCACATACTAATCTGACCACTGGAACTGCCATTGCAACTATCAGTTCTACAGAGGTTGTTTATAAAGAGATAGTAAAGTTTTATCATTTTGGATGGGTTGAGTTGAAATAAAAAACATAATGGGGTAGATAATGCATGATGTAAAATAAGAACTAAGCTAGAAGCTTTCATAAAATTCATTTTCTACCAGCTCTGAAAAAATCAAAGTAGCAGAGGAAAAGTGGGTTCATTTTCTAGAACAGACATTTTTTTTAAACACTTCTGATAGCAAGTGCAGATGACAGCAATTATCTGAATGATGTGCTCAGATATTTAAGTTTGATTTGTCCCAGAAACTATATAAATGTTTTAATGTTTCTGAATGTTTTGCAGAGGTTTACAAAATGCTGAAACACTTTTCAGGTGCACAGGTTGATGGAAAGCTACAATTCTGATATTTTGCCTTGGAAAAAGTCATAAAAGGTCAAAAACAAGAAAAACCTCAAAACACCATTAGAAGTTTCGCTACATATTTGTGGTGTCTTCGGCATCTTTCTTAGCATTTCTTACTCTTCCCTCAGCCCTGGCTGCTGCAGCGCGCTCAGCTCTGCCAACCCCAGCTCACCCGGCAAAGCCTGTCTTTCGAAGCATTGCACACTCTAAGATAAATGTCCTCCCTACTTGCCAATCTCTCCATCTGCTACCACAGCAGGGGTGTTGAGAAAGCTCTGCTTAGATGTCACACTGCCTGTTGCTGAAAATTTTTGCCATCTGCTATTGCCTTTACTTCCGTGCCTCGCAAAAATATCAGTGACTCTAAATGGAAAGCAATTGCTTTATGAGTTGTTTAAAAATATTGTTAATTTGAGTCATGACTGCTTTTTGATTGCACTTATATTCACACAAACATAACAAAACAGCACAGATTAAGGACTAAAGATGCAAGCTCAGATTTGTATGGATATTAAATAATTAAAGACATTCAGTCTACCCCAAACCTATTTCTTACAAAAACTTTTTTTTTTTTTTTAAACTGTGATTTGGATGATTTTTGACCTGTGTATAACACATGATTCTCTCCCAAAGCCAAGCCCTAAATTCATCACACAACTTATCACACTGGAATGCACTGTCATACACGGCAACACACTGTCTCTGCCCATGCAGCACCCAGAATTGTAGACTAAGCATGCAACAGTGGAGGGGACTCTCCTCAGGGTGCTACTATTCGATTTAATGTAAGTACTTACACCCACACCTGACAAACCAAGCCCTGGATGAGGCTAGATATGCAATTCAAAACATGCCTGGCTACAAAGAAGCATTTTAAAACAAGGAAAAACAAGCATTTGGAAACAAAAGCATGCTCTGCAGTCCTTCTGTAGTCCAAATACAGGCATCGATACTCAGCTACACAGCCAGACACTAAAGGCTTTTTTAGGGCAACTCAGCATATGGACAGCATATCACAACATATCTACAGCAATATCAGACCCAAGCCCCTGCTGTGAAGCACCTCACCATGCATGCAAAAGACAGCAAAGAGAGGGAACACGCTACCTGGATGCAACTGTACCACAAGCAGTTTTTGCAATCAACTTGTTTCTTCCGTAGAATTTTACAAAAGGGCTTACCTTTTGTGTGGTGCTCCTGTCACACTTCTCCTCCTGTCTTGCCTTATCTCTCTCTGTTCACTAAGGCTAGTCTTCCTTGTGTCAGGGTAACTCAGGCAGGAGCTTGTAGCAGTGAAGACAACTGCTTCGCACACTTCTTGCAACCCCAAACCACAGTGCTGAGGAACCCCATTCTGCCCCATTTGGCCAGCACCCAGGGAAGGGCGGGCTCTGAGTGCGGCTCATCCCCAGCAATGGCCCCCACCTGGACCCAAGGGCAGCTCATCCCCAGCAATGGCCCCCACCTGGACCCAAGGGCAGCTCATCCCCAGCAATGGCCCCCACCTGGACCCAAGGGCAGCTCATCCCCAGCAATGGCCCCCACCTGGACCCAGATTGGCTGACCAGTAGCCCCTCCAGGTGCACCTCATTGTGCACCAAACCCAACACTCCCAAATAGCTCCCCACAGCTGGGACATCCTTACCTTTGAGCGTTAATCCAGCACAACAGGCCATGACTCAGCTTGTGGGTGCTGAAGCAAGGAGAAATGGCAGCCTCAGGCGCTGTTTCTCTTTGGTTGAAGACTACACCATGGTGGGGGCAGCATCTTCTGTGTCAGAGCTGGTCAGGGGTGCTCCCAAACCCACCCCGGGGAGAGGGAGCTCAGGAGGACCAAGGAGGAATTTGGGTCAGCATGGGGTACCCACACCCCGGGGTGGCGGCAGGGCTGAGGGGTCTGTGAGGAGAGGGCGGGGCTGCCCTGGGCGGGGCACAGCTGGTTCCAGCCGGTTCCAGGCAGTTCCAGCCACCTTGCTGAGCCCCTCCGCCCACAGGGGGCGCCATGGGGGGCAGAGGTGGGGAAAGGCCAGGCGTGAGGAGAGGCGGCGGGAGCAGGGGAGGGAGGTTGAGGCAGGGAACAGAGGTGGTGGTGAGGGTAATTTGTCTTTTTCCCACCATCCAAACCTATTTTAATTGTCAAGAAATGAAACTGATTTTCCCCAAGTTGAGTCTGTTTCACCTGTGACAATAATAGGTCAGGGATGTCCCTGTCCTTATCTCCACCCATAAGCTTTTTCACCTTGTTTTCCCCTCAGCCCTGCTGCGGTGGGGGGAAGAGAGCAGCTGGGTGGGCACCCACCACAACTGACCCACCACAGGGGCTCAGGGTGTGTCTTGGCCTCTTCAGACCAATTCCAGTTATACAACCTGTACGTAGCAGTGTCCTGTAAGACACCCAGCTTGGGACTGTGACCCAGACGGATTATTTGTAAGAACTGGAAAGGGCAAGTGGTGAGAGGGGAGGTAAATGAGCTGACCAAGAGCTCCCTGGGATGCAGGGAGGAGACCTCCTCTGGCACCTACACCAGTAAATAGCAAAGCTGCACTCAACTGGCTGAATGTCTTCTGACAAAACAGGTATGGTATGAGGTATGATTTAATTAATGTTAGAAATAAGTGGCTGGAAGTGGACCCTGACTTTATCTAGGTTTAAAGTAAGGTTAGACTTTTTGTTGAAAGGGAAATTACCCAATCAAACACCTGCTAAAGACTGGCAAATCATGGAAAATGAAAAGGGTGGGATTCTTTTGTTGTTAACATTAATTGAGATCTTTCAAATACTTTCTCATTGGAGATATCAAAATACTCAATGATTCAATATTAAAACCACTCACAAAACATTGTCTGCCTCTCTTCAGAGCAGTGATTTGGTGATGTTTCTTGAAAGGTGCATCGTACTTCCAAGCAGATGCCCCCTTTGCCCATTTTCACTTGAGATAAAGCTCCTGAAAATGCAGAGTGCACCACACAGTTGGTTTCCTCCTCTAATCATTACCACTCAACTAATAAGCAGCAGCAAAGATTTGGAGTCTTTTTTGTTCCTTCAAGACCTGTTGCAGCAACTCTTCCCAAAGTCAAATGTGGACACTTTCATCCAGTTTTTCTAATAGCGGTTCATGTTAATCTTTGACCATCCAACTCCTGACTTGGTTTATAACATAGCAATATTATACCTTGCAAATAGGAAGAAAATTATGCTGTAAGAGTTCTTCATTAGGATGTTACATAATGGAAGTTGTGAATGCTGCAAAAGGAAAATAAACCATTAAGCAAGTATTTGCCACTATTGGTTTCAGTTATGGGTCCCCATGGAGTAAAACTCACTTTTATGCAGACTTGAGTAGCTGCCAGAAGATAGGCTATAACATTTGTTTTGACAAATAACTACCTACCAGGGGGCTGTCCACTTCGTTGAACAGGAATTGAAAGAACTCTGCTTTCACGGAAGCAGCTTAGCAAGAGACAGCTTTTATGGGAAAGGGAAAACCTGAAAATTTAGTCTATCTTGGAGTTTTGCCTTTTCATGCTTGAGCATGAAATGCAGGCATAAATTGGTTCCCTGGGGTACACAAATTCTGAGCCTGTTCATCATGGAACACAAGCTTCTCATCTCTGATTAGGTGGACATGTAGCAACTAGATATTTCTTACAACATAGTATCAGGTCGAGAAGTCTGGAAAACTTGTTTTCTAAACATGTAGGCAAGATCACAGCGCGTGCAGAGGAAGGAAATATTGCTCTACTGTGGATTTCTTTTCTGTGCTTAAATGCAGACCAGCTTCACTAGATTCAAGCAAAAGGAAAGCCTGATCTGGTGAAGAGTTGTAAGTCAAGCAAGAAAACTTTCAAAATCTTTTTGATATTTCCGCACACCTCCCATGTTGAAAAGCACATAAAAACATACCAGAATGTGTATCAGAAAATTATTTGCCTTCAGGAACCATCAAGACCTTAATTTGTCTCCTACCAAATTTTGTGAGCTGGAAAATATTAATTATATAAAAAGAATCCTGTAAGTTGAAACATTGAATTGTTATCTGGTTTTGGGAAGGGAGGTGGAAGGGACAGAGTCTCAGTGATTCTTTGTCGTAACATTCTGGGCTTTTACATATATACACAAATTCTGAAATGTCCATAAAATTTCACTTAAATGTCAAATAGACCAAAGGTACAAAGCCTCTCCAATATTCACTTTCTAGTAGAGCCTTGAAAAAACAATGCATTTTTATACAGGATTTGATTTAATGCCCATTTTATCCCAGATAGTATAATCACAAAAAACTGAACACTTGAAAGTGATTTGACAAACAGAAGCAGATGTAAAACATCTTGAAGCTTACAAATTTATCACATAACAATTAAGAAGAAAGAGGACTTGAAAATACTGGGTTTCAAAGTTTTCAGCAGACCAATCCATCTGTTCCATCCAGAAATTCTCTCGTACCTCCTGACATGTATACACAGCAAGAAGATACACTAGGAAACAGATCATAAGTGATTCTGGGTTTGGGGGTTTTATTATCTTGTCTCTGCAGCAGCCCCAGGGCAGAGAATAACCACAAATTAACATGCAACTGAAGAAAATGGATGTGATGGCATATTAGCCAGATGGGAAACAAGGAAGTGTGCTGTTGTACTCCAATAACTAATCTTAAAGAGGAAGGAGGTGGACATTAAAGAATCCTTCTGTCTATGAACCATAGAATGGTTTGGGTTGGAAGGGACCTTAAAGACCATCTAGTTCCAACCCCCCTGACATGGGCAGGGACACCCTCCACTAGACCAGGTTGCCCAAAGCCCCATCCAACCTGGCCTTGAACACTTCCACGGAGGGGGCATCCACAGCTGCTCTGGGCAACCTGTTCCAGTGCCTCACCACTCTCATAGTGCAGAATTTCTTCCTAATATCTAATCTAAATCTACCCTCTTTCAGTTTAAGGCCCTAACCCTTGTCCTATCACTACATGTCCTTGTAAACAGTGCCTTTCCAGCTTTTTGTAGGCCCCTTTAGGTACTGGCAGGCTGCTGTAAGGTCTCCCTGGAGGAACACCACTCATCACTGGTCTCCGCTTGGACATCGAGCCGTTGACTGTAACTCTGAGTGCGACCATCCAGCCAATTCCTTATCCACCAAGTGGTCCATCTGTCAAATCCATGTCTCTGCAATTTAGAGACAAGGATGTCATGTGTGACAGTGCCAAATGCCTTGCACAAGTCCAGGTAGATGACTGAGTTGCTCTTCCCTTATCCACCAACATTGTAACCCCATGGTAGAAGGTCACCAAATCTGTTAGGTACAATTTTCCCTTAGTGAAGCCATGTTGGCTGTCACCCATCACCTCCTTATTTTCCTCAGCATAGTCTATGAATAACTATGTATTTATTAATGGTTACAGGAAGTGCCCTGTGGAGTCACTTTGCATAATTATTTTTAAACTTTAATAAGAACACTATGCAAAACCACAAATGGTCTTTCTATACACATATAAAAGTGAACCCCAAGTAAATGAATGTTTCTCCTTTACTTATTCTTCATGAACAACCACCCATCTGAAGAAATTATGCCCTCATCTAAACTGGCCTTGTAATCACAATGTACTGTTTATGCTGTGCTTACAAATTTCATTCCTCACACTGGCCAGTGATGACCATTAACATCTGTACCCTCACTGCTGCAGTTTTTAAGTCCATCAAAAAAAAGAAAAGGAAACACAAGTCTGCCTGAAAATTTAAAAATGCTTCAAAACTTCCCAATAGTATTTGAAACTTGACTGCTCACCAGAAGAGAACGGAAACTAAAGCCAAGTATGGGAGAGCCAAGATCTAGGAGAGGTGAGCAGACACCACCAGCAGCCAAGAAAGGCAGCAGTGCCAGAAGTGTTATTTCCAGCCTTCAGTCATGACTTTTAAATCCCTTCAAAAAGAATCCTTCAAAGCTCTCATCCACACTAGCGGTTCTGGATACTCTCCACATTAATCACTCCTAGGAAAAGGAGTGAATGTTGTGCTTGTGCAAGCAAAAAGCTCATGAAACTGCATGTAAAATTTAACAGTTAGCCCTTCCTAGCATTTACAGGCCAAAAGTATAATGGAAAGAAAGCTCTGAGTCAACAGTGGAGCATCTGCAACCACTTTCAATGAAGATAGAAGATAAACCAGTGCTGGAAGCATCCTTCCTACGCGACAGATGCCTTCAACATTCCAGCTTGCTGGCTATTGTCACCGTTTAGTGCAAGGAGAAACACTGCTGGGACAAAGACAATTTTAATACAGCTGTACAAAAATATCCATTGGCCCACAGGGATTAGTTAGTTCTCTCCCATCCAGTTTCCAAGGAAGATTCAAATCTGTCAGCAATTCAGCCTCACTTACATGTTAGCTTTGTTTGTACTGATTTTTAGATTCTGGATTACATAAAAAAAAACCTTTCAGTACCAAAAGGATCAGCATTTTTAGTACCAAACTGTCATTGCTAAGCATCCAATGCTGCATTCAAGCTATTTCAGAGTAAGGATCTTCTTGGTACCATGCAATAGCAAATTCACAGAGGTGAGCTTAGGCATGAAATAGAGGTTTAACTCTTGAGAAATCAAAACCTGTTCTGCTGCATGGTGGAAAGACTCCTGCTACAGAAGGAGGTTGTGAATATTTTGTTGTATCTGAATGTTAATTTTCTTTTGCTTTAAAATGGATTTATTCTTGTGTTCCACCTTCCTTTTCCCTTAGCATGTCACATACAGCAAGATTTACTGTCTACTGAAGGTCTCTTATGTTATCCTTCCCCCCAAAATCTTGCATCTTTTCCACTTCTCTTCTATATGGTCCATATACAGCATGAGATTGCATTTTCTGTGGATGGTTTTAATTTTGGGAACTACAACCTAGTGCCATGTGCATTTCAGGCCTCTCAAATCTTCTGTCCTTCATAGATGACAAACTGTGATTTTTATCATAGCAAAAAAGTGTAACAACATCCATATCAGTCCATGGTCCTAGGATTATTACATTAGTGGCAACATTATTTCTTAAAACATTCATCGCCCATTGTTAGAAGTGACAAATTTTTACTTCATTTTATAATTGGTTCTTTTTCTCATATTATGTTTTGCTTTTTCCATCTGTTAGTTTCCATGAAGTTGCAACACAGTTTTGGCACAAACTGGGTAATTTCCATCACAATGTATTCATCTTTCTTCATATTTTTGTCAAACATCTGGAATCATTCTGCATCTCTCAGTAGAGCAAATATTGTCCAAATCTTACTCCTTAGAAGAGTGAAGAAACTTGATGCTAGATGTTTTGACTAGTGCATAAGGTTCTGCAACTTTACAACCATGTATCTTCATTTCCCAACATAATTCCTATTCAATCTGATTCAATTCAATTTTAGAATAAATTAATAAAATACTTCTCATAATTTAGCTTAAGATACTATAAAGTGTACTGGGAATAACAGAACAATACACTGTAAATATACTTACATGTAATTCCGGGCATTTCAGAGTATCTTCTGGACTAGTTAAAACCAAAAAAAAAACTTCAGAGTTTGCAACAATCTTTTTTTCATTCAAGGCTGAAAACTTGCTTTTTGATGAGAAGTGAAGAGTTGGTTTTGCTTTTCCTTATTATTTTGCTATTAAACCTTATTACTGTAAGTAGTTTAACATTTGAGTCTGTTCTTTAATAGTATACCTTCTTCAAAGTGAGAGCAAAAATCAACTTAGTTGACTAATATAACTGTACTTTTTGATATACAAAGTTTGCTTTGTTAAATTCATGAAACCATGTAAAATATTAAAATCAGTAACACTATAAACAAACTTTTATAGGTGTGTGGCACCAGAAATAAAGATAAATCCCAGATTTTCCTTAATACAATGGCAAATCATAATGTGCAAAAAGCCTCTTGTAATTTCTGGATTTAGTTTTCAGATATAAAAATGCCCCAGATAGTATCTTAAGCCAAAAGAAAAATAAAGGAATTTTATACCAAAGCACAAGTTAATTGTGTGCTTTTTGGGTTACACTGTATTCCTCATTCACAACTATCCTTAATTCAAAATAAGAGCTCATTTATCTTTTAACTATTTCAAGCATTCTGTAAACACTTTCCCTAGCTGCCTACATGTCCTTACAGTTCTCCACTTTCAGAGCAGCTGTCAAAAATGTTGTAGACACCAGTCTTGCATACTGCAAAAATTTCTAGAAGTCCATTTGTTTTTCCATCTTCTCAAATCCTCAAGAACTTTGCAGCAACTTCAAATAAAAGCCAAGCCTTTCCTTTGCTCAGATGTCTGACACAAAGCCAGCCAGTTCTTCAAGGAGAAAAGGTAGCTCCACCAGTGTCCAGACTTGTCTGGAATCAAATACTTCTTGGCTTACTTCACCATACAAGCACAAATTTCTGAATATCCTTGCCTACCACACCTTTTCTGACCAGCCTGCAACAGTACTCATATACCTTCTGTAACCACATGTTCCAGGGCTTTGGAAAATTAAGTCCCCTCCCCCAAGCATTTGATTGGAGTGAGGTCAAACAGTAAGGACAGATGTCTCACTGTTAACCTTTACACAGCTTGGAGAATCCATCTCTTCTCTCATGTACTGGCAATGTTGCTTAGTAGAGATCTTCCTCTCCAGACTGGAAATCACCTCTTTTGTTCTTCTGACCAGTAGCAGAGAGAGGTGATGAGCACGTGGATGGTGAAGCCTCTTTGTTCAGGGATCAACCCTGTTCATTCCATGCCAGCTGCTGGGAACACTGCTCACACCACAAGGAGAGCAGCCCTCTAACTCTGACACTACATCACAGTTCCTCCTCTTTGCCACGGCATCTTTACCACTCTGCTGACTGAAGCCACATGGTGGTCCATTAGAAGCAATATTCCCAAATAAATGGTCCTCAAAGGAAACTACTTTGTTTCAGATCTCTGTAGTTCACTAATGCTCAGGCATCAGAAACGCTGTGCAATGTGCAAGCCCACCTGCCTGTGTAATCTCCACGTAGTTTATGCCAATGCATAATGGTACTCAGCACCATTCCCTTCAGTTGTCCTCAACAGAAGAGTTTGTTGATCTGTTCCCTTCCCAGACTTGTTCCTACATCTGCAATTCCCAGTAGATATTCAGGAAAATAACTCAGATTTTTAAAAGGTCAGCAAGCCAGGAATGCTGTAACTTAAGTGAAAACCTGTGTGTATAAAATAGTTCACAAAAAAACACATTAGGCTGGAATAATGAAATGCCTGAATGCACTGAGGTAAGTAATATTAAACTGGTATCGCTACATGTCAAGCAAACAGACAAGACTGATGTAACATTATGTACATATTACCTCAGTGTGAAAGCTATGCGCCTCTCACTGGATTCTGACTGGTTGCATGGCCAGCATCCCAAATAACGAATCTCTTGGGGTTTTTTCCACTTCTGCACTGAAAGTGATAGTACGATGGCCATCATGAAAGAGTAAATACACCTGTCCTGCTAACCACACCAAAAAATATATAATAATTAAAATGGGAAGACCAAAGTAAGAAACTCATGTAAGCTAAACCATTAAAATCTGCTATGAATTGAACCTGAGATAATTTAACTCATTTCTTATTCATTTTTAAGGAGGAGTATCTCAAAACCAAACCAAAACACCCACATTCTCATTTAAAAGCCAGACAAACACACTGTATGTGATCTAAAAAGATTAGTAAACCACATGGAGTATTAGCATGTGAAAGAAACATGCTGCAATTATGTCAAATACTGCTTTTTATATTTTATTAACAAGCAAGCATCCCTGGAACTGTGTCTATATAAAAAATACTTCATTAACCAATCAGAATACAAGGGAGTTATATAAATTTATTTTATGCAACATTGATTAGTTTTGAAAATTCCCATTTGTAATGTTTTAATTTCATCTTTTATTTAAAAAAAAAAAATCACTAAAAGGACACAACCCACAAAAATACAATCTGTATCTGCTCTATATTTACAGATAACTGGTCACTATTAAGGCACAGATTTAAAACTAACATTTTTATGTAGCAAGTCAAATATTTGTGCATAACATAACACTAACAATACGGTACACTGTACTGTCATATTCCCTTTGTGGAATCAAAATAAGTGAGAAATCTTTTTCTTCCAGTGTGTTTTTTTGTGTGAAGCCCTATTGAAAAATAATGTTGTTAATGGGAAATTCTTCACTTTGGTGTAGATGATATAAGCACTGCTCAGCAAAAGACCACATCAACTTAATACTGTAATAAAATCAGTTTCTGAAAATAGCACTGTCTAGATACATAGTATGTACTTACCAAAGACTAAAAATCTAAGAGTGTGAAGGTTTTTTGATGCTTTTACGTTTAGGCAAAATAAGCAAAAAGGGTCTGCAGAAAATTCTGTACAAAGTGTTGCTGAATATTTATTTCATTAAAATATTTTATAAAATTAACATGACTGAATACAATTTGTTTCGCAAACACTGGTCTTGCAAATGCAAACATTTAAATGACAGCTTATTTGTAAGCACATAAATAGTCCATGTAAACGGAAATATCTACATGCTTAGAAGTAAGCGCAAGTGTAGTTTTAGAATTAGAAGTTGTGACTTCCAGGAGGGCTTCCACGAAGTTGCTCTTGCCCGTGTAACACACATACACACAAATCTCTCATAGATGACGTGGATATTGACTCTTGGCATTTGAGCACAGTTACTTTGCTGTGAACAACTGCGTGCATACAAGATGCAGTTTTATCCATTCAGATCTGTAGTACAATTTCAAAACCAAAGGAAACTGCCACTTGATCTATAGGGGAAGTCACCCAGCTATACACCATTAAGTAGATATGGCTGAAATGAGTACTGAGCAGTTATTTTTTGCTAACCGCAAAAAGACTTTATAGTATTGCTTGATCATCTATGCCCTCACGTAATAGTTTATTTAAATTCCCTTTGTGTGTGCAAATTTCTCTATACATCATCTCGTATTCTCACCTTAAAAGAAAGAATTATCCATGGAAAGTGTCAAAACTATTTCTCACCCATTTTTGCATAAAAACCAACTACTGTAAATGTTATTCTAATGCCTTCTGTTAAGAGCACTTGACAGTGGTTTATGTCCATCTCAAAAGGCTTGTACACTGAACATAAATAATACATTACAGTAGAGGTAATTCACAATATTTCTTATGGGAATGCTTTTCAACAAATTAATGCTTGGAAACTTCATATTGCATTGCAGAAAGAGGCACTTCATGAATTCCTTCATTCTATCAGAACCCTTCATAAACCCATAACAAGACATCTGTAAAGACAGAGGAACAATATTGCCAAATTACTTGGACTTTCACAGTATAAGAATGCAATAGTTCGCTCTAGCCACTTATAATATGGACTCTTTCTGTTGAACATAACTTGTTTCAGAAATAGTTCATCTCCAGAGTTTAACGCTTCTGCAGCTGACAATTACAAATCTAGACTGAACAAAACAGATGCTATTACACCTATTTTATGTAGGTCACTTAATTGCTGCATGCATAGTCATGTAAGTAATATGCATCATTTATTAAATGGCAACAGTGCTGTCTTGTCAAATTAGATTAGTTGTCTGTTTAATCAAACCGACAGCCCAGAGCTCTAGTTTGACGAATGCCTTTCATTCTCTACCATAAATCTGCAGTAGATCAGTTTAATCTGTTACGTATTGTAGGTGTACAAATCTAAAAATAAAAGTCTGATATAAATAAGTGTCCTTTAGTGGCAGGGTACTAAAAATAGCCCGTTGCTTTGAGACAACCATTAAAAACAGTTTTAGCATAACAGGCAGCAGTTAAATATGATGACTGCAAAGGGTTAATATTGCAAGGTCCATTTTGGTCTTTCATTGCATCTGTTACAGTGAGTGAGTAGTATTATTGCAAGCAGCATTAGACTGCTTCATAAGAGCATAACAGGACTGGTCCACTACCAAGTGGCTTGATTTTGGAACAAATCTCTTCCGATAACTACCGGGGAGACAGAGAGAGGGAACAATCTGCGTAAGAACCAGTTTCTAGTACCATTATAGTGAGATGTGACTTAATGCAGGAACACCTGAAATAAATTTGATTAGTGCCAATATAAAAATTGATATGGAAATGAAAGAGAGAAATAAATTTCCACAGGACAAGAAATCAGAACATGTAAAGTGCAGAAAGACCTCAATAATTATTTTAAGCAGTACCAGAAAAATCCATCTTGATAAAACCAAAATCTATGCTCTCTGGCATCCCAGCTCTTCATTCTTCCTTCATTCAACAAAGTAAAAATTCAGTGCATACATTATAGTTATAGGTAATAAAATACTAAACAAAGAACCCTATATTATTATTATTATTGCAAATTCTGTCCAATCTACATGAGTAAAACGTAACCCACATTTGGTGTTTTGAAAGACAACAGACAAAACGTGTTTCCTCTTTTTTGGCACAGGGTTGTGCAGACAAAATGCTTTGGTCCTTGACACCCAAACTCCCAAAGTGCAGAGGGTGGTGTGCAGTGAAGGCTGTCCACAGGATTGCCGTGTCCGTCTTTACAGCTGACTTCTGAGCCACAACTTACTGCTACCAGCGACCGCTGACACTAGCAATGTCCGAATGATACTGACGTGGCAGTCTTCCACTAGCTCCACCTTCCAGGAATGAGGCACGTATGTTTGACGGGTCAAAGAGCTTTCTTCGATTTTTATTCAGTTCTATGAAGGTCACACACACACAAAAATCTGTCATCAGAAACTAATTCTAATATTTTGATCTAAACCAAAAGCAAAACTTCTATTTAAACAAACAAAATATTTTAGACAGAAGAGTAGGAACTGAAAGTATCTGTGATGTATTCGTTCAATTTAATAGTTCAGTGGGACAGTAAGAGTGCCAGGACTCAGAGGCTGCTGGGATGCAGGCATCTATTTCGTGCAGTTCTTATCTGGCACTGATACAGTGTGGAGTAGATAATATTTTGCAATGACTGAGATCAAATTGACATAGCTAGAACACAATATTTTAAACCCAACACTGAAGCAATATTTTAATAAGGACTTTTAGAAAACATAGATGCTCACCCCTCTCATTCAAACATGCACCCTAAGTTTGTATTAACAATTGCTCATCCACAATGTTTTTCCTCACCTTTCTATGCTTGTAAACAAACTCCATGACAGATACAAATCACTGAAAGATTACATAGATTTTCGTGACTGCTATTGAACTAAGTGCATTGCATTTTTACCCTCTTTATGCCACCGTTTAAAATTCATAAAAAAACATTTACTAATGGCATCAGTAGAAGAGATGTAATTGGGATAAAAAAAAATTGGGATAAAAATTATTACAATGAAGCATCTGAAGAAAAATCTTCCTCTGATAGAGATTTATTGCCTAGAAAATGATGACAGAGCACTCCTATGTAATATGAAGTCTCATGCTATTTATTACAGTTAGAAAAAATTTAGTGAGGCATTACATACTACAAGACATTGTAAGAAATTATATTTGGCCTTCATCTTTCTGCATGTAGGGTACAAGACAACCTTTAAATTAAAGCGGGTTGGAAAAATTCCAAATAAGAGTTACATGTTTCTTTTCAAACCTATGCATTTTGCAGAAACAATTGGCCTTGAAAAAAAAAAAAATCCCAAACAGAAGTGCAAACCAAACGTGCCCCCTCCTCCCCCCGCCCCCCCCCAAACCAGGCAGTTTTTCCCTAGTAGGATGATTGCTCTGCTAATCAATAAATTGGAAGACAGGGAACCAAAACCCTGAAAATGCCAGTTCTAATGGGTATGTAGTGCTGTTCAGACTTTGCAGAGCCTGTAATCCCAGAGCTTCTAGGACCCGTGGTTTTGGGGCATAAAACAAAGTTCCTACCAAGCTTCAATTTTATGAGGAGATACAGGATTATGCAATTGAAATCTTATTCAGTAATATGAAAGCTCTATAAAGCCTGGTTTTAAGTGCCTTCTGATGAGAGACAAGCCAATATGACCTCTGCAGACTAGATTCTTACTATTCAGTCTTGCCAAGATCCTTTGTCAACTATGAACACAAAAGTGAGAATAATACAAACAATACTTAAAATTAACAAAATTTATTCTGGTGACAGAATTAACAAATTAGCAAATTATAATCTTATTTACCTGAGATTGCAAGCAGCATTTTTCTTCTGGCACCAAAAGTGGTAATTCCTAACTCTTTCAAATCTTGATCAGTAAGAGTAAGGAATGTCTGCAGATCGATCTAGAGTAAAAAGAAATAGGAAAATTATGCAAAACAAGTGTCTCCTCAAAACTATTAAGCTATAAATGTGGTTCAGAATAACTGCAAGGTTTTTTTCCTACTGCATTTTATAGTTACTCTCCCAACCCGTTCCTTTGCATGCAAACAGCAATCTTTGCTTTCCAATGGCCTCTTCACACAGTTGCTCAATTTGCTACTATTTCTGACAGATAATGAGAAACTAAAAAGCAAGCAGTTTTAGAAAAGCATAGAGGTCAATCTTACTTATTTGTGACTCTTGAGATTGAGTATTTACCACAACTGCTACAACATACTTGAGAATAGCCAGGTATATACATCTGTAGATATGGTAGGTGCTTCAGACTATAGTAAGTTAGAGGAGGGATTGCTCAACTACTGGTGATGCATTTGAGTTAAAGCACTGAGTATTTCATAGCATTCCAAAGTGCGTGCAACCATGTATGTTTGTGGGATTTTTGCTCTCAATACAATTCACAGAAATGTAGTGGAAAATTGTTTAGTTTTCACTCTGGCCAAACCACTTGGCTCACCACGCTTAATCAGCAACTCTAGAGGTAAAAAAAAAAAAAGCAACCAAAAAAACCCAAAACAACAAAACCCCACCCATCAAACAAAAGCCATCTTTACTGTTAGAAACTAAACACAGCCATCTCTCCTTTTTAGGCATAGTGAGCAGCTAAGATAATAGAAAAGGATTAATGACTGGATAATATGGGTATTATGGAACACGCAGGGGAGCACAGAGATGAACCTGAGGAACTGGACACAGAATTGAGGCACAGCTGGATTTATTCACTCAGAGGATTGACCTTGCCACTTTCACATTGGTTACAGGCAAACCCATGTTGGTGTCTGTCCCACACCTGCCAGTGCTTTGCAATCCAAGAAGAGTTCATTAGCTCACATGCAGCCTGTTCCCAAGCACTTTTGTGTAGTACTGTACAGGAGTAAAATTCGCCCACAGCACTTAAGCAGCACAATGGGAGAGACAAGAAATGGTGGCAGGAAACACACCACATCAAGCTGCCTCCAGGCTGAGATGGCAGCAATGCACTTCAGTGGACTCAGTATGACTCTGTGAGCACGTATACATGACTAACTTTGTGTGCAGAAGGTACAAGTTTGCCTCAGGTTTACCCTTGGAATAGCACAGAACGCATTTCAGTGTGCCCCTGGTACGTGCAGTTTTCCTCTTGTGGAAACAAGTCTGAAGCTAAATATTGGTACACCAGAGCAACTCATGCAACATGACTGGAAGGTCCTCTTGGAGTTGGTTCTTCATGAACACATGCGCAGTTCTCTTAATGACATGACAATCTGTGCAAAAACCCACTTTGTGTGGTCTATTAGGAGAAAACATGCAGGTGCAAATCCAAGATCAGCAACTGGTGCAGATCTCACTGCTGATAGAGATGTGAAGTGGGCATATGGGTCCAGAACACAGGAAGATGCCAAATCCATCTGCATTCTTCCACTGTACCACATGAGGTACTGACACAACCCACAGGGACAACCTGTTTTGCTCCCTAGTACACCCACTTCCAGCCGTATGACACATACGGACAACTGCAGTGCTTTCAGAACAAGCCCAGGGGCTCTATGTCTAAGTCAGTAAGTCTTGCAGCTGGGCTCACTGTACTTTTGTGACACAGATAAATCTGTCACCAGAATAAACTACCTGCAGAAAACCAAGTTGACTTTACCTATATAGAATTCTACAGATAGGAAATACTACCACTTGGAGTAAACTGAGATTAGTTGGTGTGGAAGGGGAAAGCTCACACAGATGACTGACCATATCTGCCTGTCGGGAGTGGATCAAAGGAAGTCAACTGGACACAGGGGAAGAGGCGATGGATGAACATGTGACCCCAGCACCAGCCGAGACAAGACCTTACTACTGAATGCAGATTGGATTTTCATAACCTATATGTGAAGTTGACCGAAAGCTATTAAAATTCTAGTTAGCATCCTAGTTTACAAGCAGGAGCCAAGGTTTAAACTTCTTGAATGAAAAAACCCCAAAACCCACTAGTTTAATTCCTTGTTAAGCATATATCAAAGGTGCAGGACAAAATAGTACTCACGTCCAGGCTGGCTATCTGGAAATTGAAAGACATAAGCTACAGCTTTGAAAGAACAGCTCATGAAAATCCTGTCAAAGTGAGACTTCTTAGTGGCTATGGTCAAGAGACAGAAGAACTCCTGCTGGAAAACAGGCAGAAACACAAAAGCGTCTTTCAGAGGAATACTAACCTCTTGCTGTTGGAATACGTCTGTGTATTTGCCCAAACCAAGTTTGCTGAACAGCTCAGGCAGATCAGATCCCTTAAACAAACTGTTCAGGTTACAGCCATTGCTTCCTGTCAGCGAGGAAATGCAGTCCATGTAATTACTGCTACTGAGATAGTGTTCAGCTGAAAGGCAAGAAGTGCACATTTAGTCACATCACAGAAGTGCGCAATTTTCTGTCATATCAACGTTGTATTCAATTAGATCATTAAATTAACAAAATATTCAATTCTTTATTATTCAGGAAAAAAGTGGTCTGAGAGAATGAACAGTATAAAGCAAATTTTTTTGTTAATTAAGTTGCAGCGTTTGTTTTCTATAGAGAGCTATTTAGTTAAATCTTAAGCAATAAAATCACATGATGGGAACTGTCACACAGATACAAGTCAGGAACCGATATAGGGGAAAGAGCTGCAAGACCCTATTGCTTTTCCATCTCTTAAACCCTCTCGTCTTTTTTCCAGTGAATAGTTTGGAAAACACATTGCACACAAATGCAACCAATCCTTTTTGGGCTGGATGGGGAGAAAACAATGCTGGAACAATTCCTGGTAAAGGAACTACATAGTAGTCACACGATTTGGCTATTATTTTAGTACCATACAGACAAAAAAAAAAGCCATAGTTTTGTAAAAGAATAAAGCTGGAAATACAGTCCCTATACAATTTTAAATTACATTTCTAAAAGGTGTATTTAAAAAAAAGTTTCCAGAGTGAGGTTCTTAAAAAAGCCAAGAAAATTGATTTAGCAGTGCAATCCCATTCCTCTGTGTGTGCATACTGATAGTATGTAATCACATAGTTCATAATTATTTTTCCTCATGCTGTGTAAGAAAAGGATAGCTCCCAGGGAGCACACGAGGCATTTGTGTAAATGGGGCTGCTGTGAGTGGTCCCCTCCCTTATTACAGACACAGGAAAGAATAACAGTGAATACGCATAAGACACTTGCAAGAGGTAACGGATGCTTTCCCAGGTGAGTAAAATTAAGATTCCCCCAGAGACTTCTGCTATGGCCCCTGCTATACCATGCCAATAGGATGTGAAAGCCACTATTTCTCACAACTGGCTATGCTACATTTCTTATTTTCTGGGCACAAACTAGTTAGAAGCATTTGGGATCAGATTTACAGAGTTTGGAGAATTTCTATCAACCTCAGCTCCATTTTGAAAAAGTTTTAAAATACAGTAAAATGTTCAAAGATTGAAAAAGTGAACATTAAGTTTGACAAATGAAGCAATAACTAAGTTGATTTTTTAGACTTTAAAAGGTGGTGCCTCAATTTTTTCACTATCAGAGTAAGATAACACTAAAAATACCCAAACAGAAATTCATGATCGTACGCCTAGGGCAAATGATGCAAGGTCATATATTGAAAACTGAATATTAAGAAATGCTTCTTACTGGCCTAGTCAGGAAGCATTATCTTAAAAACAAAAAAGAAATTCAACACTACTATGCAATTGTGTCAATAAAGACTTACATTTCAGTACTCTGGCACCTATGCATTAAGGTAAATACGTTTGTCCAGCCAACTCATAGGTATTTTTCTGTCCTTCCTCCACACATTTCATTCTCTACGAAAGTTCCAGCTATAGAACAGTTCCCCCCCCTCCAATGTATTCACATTTCTAATTTTCTTCTAATGCTTATGTAAATACATTTTTAATCCTTACTTATTTTGATTAACCTAGAGCTTCTGTTTTGTCCAATTAACTTGGAAACATCAATGGCTTGATTTCAAAGATCAACTTTTCATCTCTTTTGTTCTGTACTTAGAATGTAGCCATTCACAGCTGAACTAATGTGCTTTTTAAAATGAATAATTACACGTATACCAACCACTAATATTCTCTCTAATTGAAGCTATCCCTTTCTTAGGATGTCCAACTTTTACTATCTGTGTACTTCACAGTTAATCTGAGATCCAGGTTTTATTCACCTTTGTAAGGAAAACACAACAAAGAAGTAAACCCAGCCATAGTAGTTATTTCCCCATCATGCAGTTAGTACAGAACAGTTTTCCCTACCTCCTTTCTTCGCTCTTTCATAAAGGCATATATTAAGTTATTAAGAAGTGAAATTAAATTGCAAAGAGTTCAAAGTAAAATTTTATTTTGTAAGTTTTAAACATTAATTAAAAAGAATTACAAAATTTACAGTGTGTATCCACAGAAACCGGTGTTTAAAATCATGTGCTAGGCCATGCCAAACATATGGACGGTCTTATTTTACCACCATAAAGAGATTCATGCTTTAAAACTCAGTATCAGCACAGATTGTGACTTCACCACCAGTGAGCAAATAGCCCAATAAAGATCTGGCTGTTGTTGCATCAGTAACAGAGCAGAACACTGGTAAGTCTAGAAATAAGCTTTTATATAGGTCTGTTTTCAGTACACCCTGGAAAAAACCCTTCCAAGACAGCAAAGAGCTTTCAGCAGGAATGTCTTGCATTTCAAGACATTGCCTTAGAAGTTTTCTTTTTGGACCATTATTCATATATCATGTTATACAATCTTGCATATGCTTTCACTTCTCAATTTGTAAAAAAGTTTACTTTACAGGTGCCAGTAATTTACATCCCTAGTGAAGTCAGGAAATATTTATATTAAAATAAATACTCATTACTATCAATACGATTTTATTTTTTTAAAAAAATCAGATCTTAAGAAATGATGAACCTGATTTATTTTGTTTCCGTTTGGGGCTTCCAATTGAGGAGACAAATTCATTATGAGCTGTGGGCCCAAGCCCATTACGGTCTCTCCAGTTATCAGATTCACTGCCACTTCCCAGGTGCTCCCGACTGTTGGACCGTGACAGAGACA
Source organism: Aramus guarauna (assembly GCA_013400195.1). NCBI lineage: Eukaryota > Metazoa > Chordata > Aves > Gruiformes > Aramidae > Aramus > Aramus guarauna. The sequence goes on along the minus strand of VXBL01000835.1, from coordinate 1,243,289 downwards.
TCGACGAACCCTGCAAATCACAAAAACAAAATTGGGGCAGAAAGCAGAAGTTTAATTGTGACTCAGATATTTTCTTTGAAGCAGCTCAGTTAGAAAAAAGAGCTTTTAATGCTTGCAAACATTCTTTTGGCAGTTCATCAATAGTCAAATAATTGCAAACTGGACACAAAAGCAGCAGGTGTGCTTAAAACATACGCAGTTTACAGATTTTAAGCAGAATTTCTTTAAAGACCATGCTTCAGAATAAATTGCTTATTATTTCCAAGTTTGTTTCCCAAGTGTTCCATGGTATCAAATTCCCACACAAATTCTAGACAAAGCAGTTTATCAACTATATCCCTTCATGGGGAAGGGAACACAACAGAACATCTATCAGAAGATAAGTGGATCAAGTACACAATACTGGACAACACTATTGTGTACAATACAACAACAATTCTGCAACGGTTTGCAAATCTGAATTTTTTTAAAATAGATTTTCATATTCCTGTATAGTACTAATTATCAACTCTCATCACTGTGGGTCAGAATGTTCCAAAACAAGGCAACAGTATTCCCTGAAAGCAGCAGTTAACTATGGAATTGGGTGGAGACGTACCAAAAAAAGATAGACATTATTGATACCACACACTTACATGAACTAGAAAATGAACAATTTTATTTTATACACTTGCATCAAATTCCAATTGAAAAGCATAACTGAGGAGTCAACAAATCTTTCTACTATTCAAGAAAATTGACACTGCTGAAGAAAAAAGGCAAAAGCTCTTTTGCATTGGCAAAATCAGGAAGGTGTGAACTATAGTTAGCAAGACTCCACAAATGAAGGCAGGCAGGAATTGACTTCAAGTCTTACAGAAGAGCAAGAAGAGACAGGGCCTTTACATTATGTTAGATCACAGCGATATGAGAGTTGTGAAGTAACAAGTGTCATCCAATGTTTCTGGAAAACTGAATGCACAGTAAAATATCACAGCAAAGATGACATGTTTGGTGAGCTTATTTGATAAACTAACTTCCCAAACATTAGACTATAATAGCAATATTACATCTGTCAAAGATTTCAGTACATGGCTGAAACATGCACATGTAAGGAGGCACTACTGCCTCTAATACAAACGACGCTGAAGACTGCTAAACAGAAGAAGGATACAAGAAATCCAAGATCTTTAGCTTCCCCAGATGTTCCCGTAATAGCTCATACCAAACAACAGCAACAGGAGTCCTAACATGCTATCGTTCCACAGGAAAGAGCTAAGCCTGTGGTTTGCACATGGGCAGACTCCGAGTGACTAAGGTACGGCGTGCCTGCTTAGAGACTTTCTGCAGCGCATCATGGTTTGGGGGAAAACCTCACCCCAGCTCAATCAGTATAGAAAAGCACGTAAACACCAAAAAAAGATTTACATGTTTTGGTTATAGCTTTTTCTCTCCCTCTAGTTAGGTGTAGTTGAATGACACAAAAAGTTCACATGTCAGTGAGGAATACCAAGGCACATTTTTACCATGGCTGAATATTTCTTTTGCATTAAAAGATAGGTATATCCTAGAGAAAAGCTGTAGGAAGTCTCAGTCCTGAAGAAACATGACATTTATGTCCTATATAAGTAGGACAGAAATGAAGAAAAAGGTGTCCCAGTGGAAGTAGGGAAAGATTACAGCAAGTTCAGAATGCCTTTGATAAAAAAGGAACATAAATTCCCTGTAAGATTCCCATGGTGGGACTCTGAAGAGACTTGCTGGACACTATGACTGTCGTCTCCTTGGGAATTTCCAGGCCCAGTGAATAGTGCAAATAGAGCAAACTCTTGCAGTTCTACAGCTTTGTCAAGAGAAGGTAAGATGAGCTGCTGCCATTTCTTGTTCTAACATTCTGCTCCACCATGCAGTGATTCACATTATGCAGTTCATCCGTTATGTACACATTGTTTTAATTACATTACAAAATTTCTACCACTTGTCTACAAGTATTGAGACATTTAATCCTATAAGTTGTTTTGAACAAATGTATTTTCAGGAGCAGACTTCTATAAAGCTAGAGTAAGATTTATAAAGCAAATATAACTGTGTGTCAGGCTGAATGTACTCCATATGCCTTAATTTACGTCAGAAACATTTCTCACAATAAAAAAAAAAATCTTTAGAACTCTAAGAGGAAAGCTAAAAGTCTTACCTGCAAGACTTTTTTACAAGAGTTATAGACACTTCCCAAGAGAAACAACTGTATCATTCGCTAGAAATAAATTTCCATTATTATAGTATTTTTTTTTTTTTATACCTCATATGTAGTTGTCATAGATGGCTTGTACGATACATGATTCGCTCTTCTTAGTTCCTTGATAGTTTCTGCAGGCATAGATTTAGAGAAGCCCAAACCACTCCACGTATTTGTTGGGGTTCTCACTTCCGTTACAACTGGCTTCTTTAACATAGCTGAAAAAATACAGACATAATCATATCTGTTTCAAAGAGAAGGGGTTTTGGTTTTCTTTTAGTGTGAGGATATTTGATTTATTTTTAACAGTGTCAAAGATATGGTTACGTCTCTTACCAGTTTTGTAACTTAGTTTATCCCTAAAATAAGGAGCAACTTTGCCAATATGACAAACATCTTAAAGATTTTATTTGGATGCAAATTAAACAAGTATTACAGCTGTGAGGTCTCTGAAAACAACATGGATGATTTGCGTATGGATATACTCACACAGAACACGTCCTATCTGCAAGGTGTTTATACTGTATTTTTTTACTATGGTGGTATTAAGACATTTTTGGAAAGTGAGAACTAATATACAAATGTTTCACTATCAGCTTTAAATTTGATTAAAAATCAAATCACAAAACTGAAACTTCAGGAACTTCTTTCAGTCATGTACTAAAACTTTTCAGAAGTCACTGTTTATCCACATACCTTTGGTTGCTAGTAGCTTCTTCTGTTCGTAGTCAAATGCCTAAAAATTAAACATGCAGAAGATAGCTTAATTGCTATTTTAACTAAATGTCATTCCAGTACTCAGCTCTTTGTAAAAACAACAGTTTTGAAAGTGGCCAGTGAATACATCTAGGAGAAACCTGAAGTACTGCACAATAATTTGACAGCAATCCAGTTAGAGTCTTAGTTACTTAAAGCGTTCACTCAAACATAGATAACAGATTTTAAATAACTATCTGATATCCATTTGGAGTGAGGCTGCAGTAGTATTTACAAACTGTTTAGGCAGAGTTTTTCTTTCATTTTTTTTAATAAGACTTTTTTAAGCATAGTTTTTCTTCCTTAATCATCTATTCTTAGCATTTAAAACATTCCACAACAGTACAAAAAAGAAAATATATATCTTAGACAGCAAATCTAGGCAGTATAGTTATTTTTAATAATTGTCTTTTGAGTTTAATACTTCTCTGAAGCTTATACAGCTTCTGAAAGGAAAAGAACCTAAGTTTTGAGAGAACTAAACCCCCCCGTATTTGCACTACCTATGACAAAGGAAGATTTGAAGTTTAAATACCCTGGTTAAATAAGTTAACACTTCTTTGAATTATGGATTAGGAAGTCTAAACATACACTTAAAACTACAAAAATGCAATATTAAGTGTGAAGAGTTAAATTCACTACTGGAAATAACTAGACCTCTGATAAAGAAAAGGGCTGCAGAACACTAACCTTGAGTCTTGTTCCACTACTCCGTGCAGTCTAATTATGCCCACAGTGATAGATCTATACTGAAAACTACTCTGTTACTACTGCTTCACAAGCAGTCAAAGGATGTCTCTCTTTCTGGAGATATACAGTAATGTGGAAATATTTTACAGTATAGTAGCAGACTGTAGTTGACCAAGGAGGAACAGTGCAAGGAAGAAAACAGGACTGTATGTACAAATCCACACTTGCCAAGCAAAACCAGTGTAGTTCCTCAGTAAATCCCCCTGTATGCATATAGCCATGCAGTTTGTACTTAAATTTTTCTTATTCAACACAAGCATAAGGGCATTTTTTGTCTTCAAGACTCCTAGTTGACAACCTGCTCTTTAGTTTAAAGAGTTAACTTTGCTGGAAAATGCTTTTACTGAAACAGTAATGGCAAGTCAGTCTGCTAGTCAACAGTCACCTTTGCATTCCGTGGTAATTTCACTTTGTAATTGTCAAGTTTTGCCCTAGATTTGGGGTTATTCAGGGACACATACCTGCATATTTACATATGACGGCTGCGGAGCTAGACGTGCTCTTTCAGAGTTCTGCTGGGCAGCTGCTGCTCGCTCTGCTGCCCGTTCACTTCCAGGAGCCTTTTTATCAGCCATGGGACTTTCAGAAGCACTTAACTCTGCATCTGAGAGCAGCCTCTCTGCGGTACTGCGGGAACAGAGTCTGAATTAACGCCAGTCACCTTTTTCACAAGCAGTGAACATTCAATGCAATTTTGATAATTGAGCTTTTGCCCTGAGAAGCCTGGCAGCAAAATTCACAAAACGTCAATACACAGACATCTCAGCATTTTTAGCTTTCCTTTACTTGATGCACAGTTTATAGATTCAGACTCAGCTGTCCGGTATCTGGCATCATCACATGTGACTTGCTCAGGCCAGCAGCTCAGCAGTTCTAACAGACTGATAGTAGAAAAAGGCATAACATGGACTAAGGAAGTTAACATAGGTCCTACTTGCTTCAATAATTGCAGTCCTACATGTCAAAACACATCTTAATCTAATTCTTTCTCATCAGCCACATTTTCTGCCTCCTCTAGAAGAATATAAACTCTTACTTCAAAGCAAAGTGACCATGTTTTAAATGCTGTGGACTACCCCAGAAAAATGCCCTAAGGAAACTATGAGCACTATATCCTCAACAAAAAGAGCAAAACATATAAACAACTGAGTCCAGTTACCAGGAATCCTTGGATTTCTAAACTATGAGAGCAGAATTAATGAAATACATATTACAGATTTAAGAGTGTAAATAAATGAGGCAGGAGAAAATATGCATCTCAAGAGTGATGATAAACAGTTCCCAAAAGGAATAGTGAAAACACTAAAGTGGATAGGCCAAAACATTGCATTAAGCACAAAACCTGTGTTGCCAAGACATATTATGACTCAAAAAAGCCTTTCCCCACTGCTGGCTCATTAAAACAAACAAAAATAATCATTGAGACTAGTGTTTGAGAACAGACTGTTATGCCCTGAATATCGTTCTTTTAAGAAGAAAACAGCCTCAAGCACATGCAAAAGGAAAAAAGCTGTCAGTTAGGAATTGTTCTCAAAGCAATCAAAAAAGTGAAAAAATGTATCCTTTAGAAATAGGTAATGAAAGTTCTTCTGAAAAAAATCCCCACTCTTCTGTGGGACAGGAAAGGTATTTATTTTATTCAAGCCAAAGAAAAATATTTAGATTGTACAAAAAGCATTCAGAGTTTGTAATTATCAGAAACTGGGGGGGTATACTAAAGCTCAAAGTGTATAAAAAAAAAAAATCAGGCCCAACTTAAATCAGCTTTGATTATCTTATGACTGAACCACACCTTCTACCTAGAAAACCACGTTAAGTATTTTTGCATGGCAAAAGTTCCATTAATCTGTATTTGCACATTTAACTTACTGTAAGTGAGAGTTTTTGGTGCCTTGAAGTAATTCAACTGTTTGCCTCTTAGTACAGGCCTGTTTGGAAGCGCTCATCATCTGCTTCAGGTCACTGGTATTTGCTGAATGGGACGGACTTCTTGGCATGCCTACTTCTACAAAAGCATCATTGCAACCTGCAAGATCAATAAAGAGAAGAGTTAAACAAAAAACCTCTAGTGTTCCAGTGAACTTACTGAAGGATTGACAACCATGGAACAAAACTTGCTCTTCCTCCTTACAGAATCATTCAAGTCTTCAGGGATAACAACCTGCCAAAGGTTAAAAAGTCAGAAATGTAAGTTCAAATGCACAAAGGTGTTAGTATTTACATACATAGCAGACACTAAGTATTTTCTTTTAAAAAAAATATTTTAAGTAATATTAGTTAACATTAAATCAGAAGTGATTACGTATTTCGAACAAATTTGATTTTATATTCAGTTTTAATAAACCTTGCCAGGTGCTCAGATAACTTGCTGGAATAAAAGCTCCCCACTTAAAGTTTAAATATCTTTAGAATGTGTTTTTACAAATATTTATCACCTGAATTGAGCAGTGTACCTTTTATTCAGATCAGCATTTCAAATGACCACCACAACTCCTAATAAAAGAACATCTCCTTGTTGATAAGTATTTGCAAGGGAAACCTTTACACGTATTTTCTCAAGTCTGAAGTGGAACTGGCTTTCCCTCCCTCCAAGAACAATGGGAGCAGTTCATTAGTTCCTTTAGCTCCTAAAGCGCAGCATAACTGAAGTGTTGTTATAAAACATGCAAATAAATTCTGTTTGACAATGTCATCTAGGTTTGATCTACACATAATTTTCTGTAATAACCTTCTCAAAGGCATTGATTCTTTTGTTTCACTAAAAAGCAAAAATACAACATCATTTAAACCAGCAGAGATTGTTTTAAGCAACGAAGTTAAGCTGCTGTAAACATAGTAAAATTTTCATAGATTACTTCCCTCTGCTCTTAGGGAATAAATAAAATGTTACAAGCACATTGATGTTGACTTAAGGTGTTTCTATAAACAGTACAGCTCAGATAGTACAACTTCTATTTACTTTCTTTGACAATGAAGCTGGGACACCCAGCCATATTTTCCTTCAACATGGCTGCGAAACCAATGCACAGGCAATATATTTACATTTTTGTTTCATAAACTGTACATAAGACTTCACAAACACAACTGGGCAAAAGAATGAAATGTCAAAATCTTACCTTCTGCAGTATTTGCCTTGGCAGCTACTTGTTCTGAGGCACCATGAGTACTTGTTTGTCTGACCGGATCACTGTGGTTTGTGCTCAACACATTTTCTCCTAGCGATGTGGCAGACAGTGCAGCATACTTGATATTTGAGGTCTGAAAAGATTGTCAAAAATCACTGCAGTGATTCCTATGCTTAAGGAAACATTGAAAGAATTTCCCTTTTCTATCTGTGCAGGAGAACAAGACATTCATTCCTGATATAGGAAAACAATATGTTTGAATGTTCCATTATTCAACCTTTAATTCCTATTTTGACAACACCACTGTTCTATTTCTAAACTTAGTAGCTTTAAGAATCTATTAATGTAGCTACTTTTCTCTTTCAGCTTTTCCTAGTAGAGATCTATTACAAACAGATCTGGTTCTCCAGAGATAACATCACTTACCTTTACATGACCATTTAAAGAAGGTGAGCCTTTTTTACTCTCTGATTGCATGCCATTGACATGGACTTCAACAGGAGTCAAGCCTGGTGGTGGAGACGGAGTGTTTTGACTATAATTAGGTACTCCAGACAACAGAATACTAGTTAAGGTTGCTTGGGCAGTAGATGGTATCATTAGGTGTGGAATAGCAGAAAAACCTGTAACAAAATTTGGTCACGTTCTGATTAAGTTTCTCATTTAACTTTCTCAGGCATTATAGTACTTTATATAAATCTCTACCTTTATGCAGCTTTGATGCATCACTAAACAAGTTCCCTTTAGAACTGCATGCCAAAAACATAACCGTTACTCTGTAGGTTAACATAATTTCCTATATAAAACAGATCAAAACATTGCATGTGACAGCATGTGCTAAGTTAATATTAAGTTATAACTTTAAAATTGGATATTTATTCACCTGTGGTATTTAAGAATTATTAAGGTTCTAAAGAATGAATGATTCTGGATTTTCAATTGTCATTCTAATGCCTTACTGTTGCAGAATTCATTTAATTCACATGGAATTTCTACCAACCTGTGGCATTTGTGTTAGCAAGAGATGTTGCCCATAACGTGGGACTAGGCGTGCCTGAATTTGGACTCTGCAAGGGACTCACGGAGCTATTAAGGGCATTCAGCAGAGAGTTCGGAGCAGTTGAGGTGTTTACTGACAGCGCCGTTGGACCTAAAAGGCCTGCAAAAAATTATGCAAGTGAATCTTCAGCTAAGACTTACAGAATAACATTTTTCACAGAAGTACCAATTAAATACAACCAAAACCTCACTAGATTGCACCAACGTATATTTCACAAACAAATCTTAACATTAAACTTGCTGTTAATTTGGTGCACAGAACACATTAAGAGTTCTTGTTCTTAAACTGGGAATCACGTATCCAAGAAGAATTGGAGCATCTTTTATGTCCTTCTACTGGACCCTAATGTTGTAACCAAAAGCCTGCAGTGGCAGCTCCTCAGCCCTACTATCCCCTTCATATCCCCTCCATTACTGCTGTCAGTTTGTTTCGAAGAAGCATCACTTAGAGAACAAGAAAGCAACTGCACTTCACAACCTCACTTTCATTTCAGACAATAACCTTTTTCTCAGAAGCTTGTATGAATGAATCACTACTTCCACACTAAGAACTATCCAATTCCTTTTTGCACCTTCAATACTGACTGTAGATCATCCCCCAAATCCATTGCTGACTGCCAAAGCATTCTCTCAAACCAGCTCTTCGTGTAAGAGCATTCACAAGGCAATTCAGCACTGTACTCTAAAGAGGTAAAAAACCCCAACCCCAAAGTGCAGGCATAACAAGAATGGTAACAAAAGCAGCATTAAAAACCACAGCCAAATGGCACAAACACTTGCCCCTGTGTGACCCCCAGGAAAGCATGTGATGTGGAATTATGCAGACTCCTGGATGGCTGGTCACAAGGGAGCATGGTGGTTACATCAGAACTCCCAGTTTCAAGAGCCAGTGTTAAGATTTGTCACCAAATTCTTGCGGGACTGCTTGGTTTTCTATACAATGTCTGGTAATCAGGTATTTGCAGAGCTTGAAAATAAAAATGCTAATTCCAGTCTGGACTATCCACTTCTATACAATTACATAAGATAGAAAGCTTACACATTTCTGTCCTGAATTTTATATTGGTAAGTAAAGTCTAAATTAGTAGCACTTACATCCCTCAATTATAGCGAGATACAGCCAGCACTGAAATGTAGCATTAGCTATGTCAACTTTCAAGGTACTGTTGGCAGGCTTAAGTACCTATTCAAATTCAGGACAACCTGAGACATCACAATATTACCAAAAAAAAGAAATTTCATTTGAAAGAGTTTCTTCTGAAAGTTCTAAGAGCAACATCCTCCTTCACCTGTATTTCCCTACCTTTCACTTTCAGCTCAGTGTGTTTGTGAGCTTCAGGAGGATTTTCTACAGAGTCACACAGCTAATTACAAAAGCCTTGGAAGGAAGTTTTGCAACAAGTTCTTGAAAGGCCAGATGCTTTTGGAACTCCCTAACGCTTTAACATGATTCCTTATGCAAAATACACATCTGGTTCTTTTTATAGATACATATTTGTTTAAAACTTAATTCACTTGTACTAGAAAAAAAAACGTAAAGATGTATATAGAATAGAATGCATACCAAGCCCAGTGAGTCCTAGTCCTGCTGAAGACAAGATGTCCAAACCAGGACAAGACAGACCAACAGGGCAGGAGACAGTAGAGGGATTTGATGCCATGGTAACTCCACTACTTTCAAGTCCCAAGAGACATTTCCGTGCCTCATACATATTTAAGGCATTTCGTTCAACGCTTTTTACAATCACAGACTGTAAGGAAAGAAAACAAAAACCAGAAAACAAAAAAGGAAAACCCGTGAACACAACTACATAACACAGATCTGCAACACATGCAACTTGTCAATACTCCTTCATGGCTATCAGTAAGATGCACATGGCAGTGAGAGACAGCATGAGATAGCGACCATGAGCAACTACTCAAATTCAGTGGCCGTGGCAGTAAGCTTAGGGATTTTGTATGCAGTTGACAATGAAAGCGATGAAAGTCCTTTCTAAGAAAAACAATAGTTATTGTACCTTAGTGCTATTTGGTGTATCAAGTCTTAAGTGCCCCAAGATCTAGAGAAGTGAACCAATAATTAAAATCTTTTCTACTCGCCTGAATATTTTACAGTGAACATCTCCCATTAGAAGGGTTTTGTAATTCTGTTTCTTGTGGTTCTTTTCAACATCTTGTTTAGAACACAGTCAGACTTTTCTCATAGTCATATTATTTGGTTTGGGGTTTTTTTTGTTTTGTTTAATATTGATTGCTAAAGAACACTGTGGTTATGTGGAGAAGCTGCAATTTAAGACTAGTTTCTTTAAAGACAAATCAAAAGTAGTTCTAGTCAGATACAATTTATCTCCTCATAGTTTGTTTCTTTTTTCAGTATCTTCCATAGTAAAGCTAATCTCTGTATTGTCAGATATTTAATGAAAAAATCAAATTACCATAAAGGAAAGCTGCTGTAACATTTAAATTGATATTTCAAGCAGAAAATATATATACCTTTTATAAGTTTATGATCCATTAAGTTAGGGAGGAGGAGCAGACATGTCAATTCATCACCTCTAAAAAGCTGTCATGAATGCCTAAAAAGAATATATTAGCTTTTCACCAACCTTGCTTGGTTGCTTTGGCTTTGGCTTAATACTTATGAAGACATCTAACTGCTCCATTAGCTGTGTTATAAACTGTGGTTCTACTTCAATTTCTTCCTTCATATCAAACATGAGCACAAGAGGAAGGCAACCCTGAAAAAGATACAAAAAATTCATAAAACTTACAACATACCCTTTTCCCATACAAATGTTAGCAATAAACTGAAATATAGAGATTGTAAAACATGTACAACACAATGCAGCAAGTTCACAAAAAACAGCAAGGATGAAATTTCCAGTAAAGCCATTTCCTTGTATGCAAGAACACAGGCGTATCTTTCTATCCTGGGATTCTGGACAAACAGTTTGGTGGTATAAGGGTGAAATTATTCATTTAATACTTGATATCCCAATCAGCATGTACACTCCGCACATTAGCTATTTATACAGACTTAGAGGTGTCCAGAGGATTCAAATTCAGAATCCACTATTACCTGTTAAACCAGAACAAAATATTGTCAAGAATTGATAGCAGGACATTCAAACTCAAATGGCTTGCATTAAACTATGTTTGAGATAAGGAAACACAATTCTGAAAAAACACCTTTAATTCTTAACTTTTACCTTTCTCTTCCCCTGTCCTAGATCAGCCAGATAAATATTTTCCAGCAATATGGAAGACATCTGTGAAACACTTGAAATACTAAAACTTGAATTAAAAAAAAGCATCTCTAAAAAAAGCCTCAACCCTCAAAAGAACAAAAAACTCAATGGTCACTGGATAACTAGAAATTATTAGAATGCTACTTCTCAGAAAATAACAATAACAGAGAGTACAAAGTCAGTGAAAAACAAATCCTACTTTTTGTGACTTTAGATTAACACTAAAATAAACATAGTAACACACATATCAGGAAAAAAGCCAGTAAGATACATTTAAGAAAGTGATCTTATTTAATCAGTGTCCTGCTTTTGCTTCAGAATGAAAAGCAGCAAACTAGTGTATTTATTCTTTAGATCACTGGTTGAATATCATTTGATATAGTCAATATTTAACAGAACTGCTGAGAGCATTTCATACTTGTACTTCCAAAACGTTTTTGTAAAAAAAAAAAAAAATCATAGAAAGTAATATCAGAAGGTCTCACCAAAAGCCAGATGAATGAAAATACATCTAAAGGTTAACAGGAAAACCAGGAAAAACAGAAACTTCAAAGTTGAAATGTCATGTTGTATAAGCATATTAACAGGCTCATTTTTCAACTACTGTTTTGTTATTGTATGCTGCAAGCACCTACATGATGATGAGAAGAACAAGGACTAAATAATGTTCTTTGACAGGAAGTGAGTGAACAAAACTAAAGTTGTCAATGTCTTTAAAAATACAATATAGTACACTTTCTCATTATTATATGCAAAACTAACAAAAAGTAAGGCTTGTTATTTTTTTAGTGACAATCACAACACAAATGAAACCAAAGGGTTTAAGATAAGGGGAAGACATAGAACAAGAATATTTTAAACAAGGCTCAAAACCCTTCTCACTTAGATAAGTATTTAATTTTAAATCACTAGGTATTCTTTCTTCCTTTTACAATTTGCCCTCATCACTACTACGAGTATTGTCTTAACCACCACGTTGAACATATTCCTGCAAGCAATATGCTGAAGATTAGAAACTGAGACTTGCAATGCTTGTCAGAGATAAGGGGTATTCACAATGTATACACCCAGAATTCACAGCCTTCTCAAAGCTATTTACTCAATGAAAGTTACTAGTAGATATCAGGGTTTCCATTTGAACATACTGCTAAGCAATTTTTAAAGACAGCACCAATACACGACGTATGTCCTACTGTAAGGTACCCATGCACTGCATCATGTTTTCTGTTGATACTGTAAACTCTGCCTCAAATATAGTCTCCTGTGAGAATTACAAATTACAAGATTTTTAGTAGTTCAGAAAAATGGTATGGCATTTCTTTTCTTGGTATTGATGTTCAGATGCTTCTAGATAGTTATTCCTAGGAGCTCTGCAGAGATCCAATCACTATTTTTGAATCACCTCTCCAATTCCATAGGACACTTGTGCTGCCTAGCTGTGAAACGGCACCAGCTGTTACTCTGATGGAATCAGAGGAGCTGGCAGGAGGTAGTAACAACTGACCATGGCAAGAGGTCAGCATGCAGTCACACTTTGCAGGAAATCACTCCACAACCCAGAAATCTCATCCCACTGAACAATGCTCAAGAAAGCACATCAAGTGAAATTTACTTCAAAAGCTGAGAATGACTGCAGTTATCTACCTGTATGTAGGCAGTGGCATTGCGGGCATATTCAAGTGTTGTTTTTTTTAATCCAAAGCTGAAAAATACTGTTTTTACTAAGTTAAGATTTGGAGGTAAGTTTTATCTGGTTAGTTACTTCTTCCCTCAGCTTTTCACATTTTTATTGGTGAATAAGATAAGTTCCTTCTTTGCAAAGTTTGCTTTTAAAAATTATTTTATCTACAAAACTGGAAACAACAGTTTCAGGACACGTAGTACCTGTGAGCTGCAACAGACCAAGTCTCTCAGGTCAGTGCAGTTCTGAGTGCTATACAGTGATATACTGGATGTGATCTGGGATAGTAAGTTGTACTGTTGTATTTGGAATTATTAAATCAAACTTCACTATTTCAAAATACATCCCTTGCATAATTCTAAGGTTCTAGAGTAAAGGTGCACATGATAGCTTGTTTGCACTTCCTTCTACTTCATGAACCTCCAGAAAACTCCTACTTAAACCTCACCAAGGAAATACATAGAATAAAGCTATCTCTTAAGTATTTACAGACAATAATATCCTAGAATATAATAATAATAATGAAAGTAACTGTATAAACAGAATGGCACCATGTTTTGTTTTGCATCATATAGTAAGGCACAGTGCCACATGAGAGACGTGGACTTCTAGAATGTAATGCTATTGTGGTTTATCCCGATACCAGATTTGAATTGGATCTGAGTCCAATCCTCCCATGTGCTGTTTGTAAATATCCACATATAAAAAAAATAAATCATTGTACAAACTTTAGTAGCACTATGATGTCTAAAGGCTCCTGTGAAGGTTAAAGACCAATATAACAAACTTACACAAATAATAATATTATTCATCACCAGAGCTATTTTTATAAAGACCTTGTAGTACTGAGGCTATGGTACTAGAAAAAAAAAAAAGTAAGACCGCAGAATGAGTAAGTATTTCCCTATGGTTGTCGTTTCCTTGAAAACTCGCCTACATAGGAATGGAGAAATTCCTACCAATTTCCCCCAAAAGAAACCTACTTCCGTGACAAAGATGGAAAATACAGGTTGGCAAAACAAAAACAACCCACCACCCAGCAACACCAAACCCTCCAAAAATCTGCCTTCTACTCAGAAGCATATTGTTATCGTAAATTTAAATTGCTTATGTTGCATTTATATTGCCAAGGTAATTTTTAAAATCATACCAGAGATCACAAATATTTTAGATAACTACAAACACTCCTAAAACACAGACAAAAATAGAACACTCAACTGAATCAGTTTTTTGCAATGTGAGTAGCAATCCTTCCTCTGTAAGGCTAGTTGACATATGACCAATAAATACATGCAGAATGAGCATATTTTGTACAATCTAGTTTTTTGTTTTTTTTTTTCTTCCCCAAAGAAGTTTCACTGAAAATATTTACCATGAGATATTGCCTGGCAAGACAGACAGACTCAATTGTGCCCTGGAGGTAGACAGTGGATTTCTTCTGTGGGTTACTAGGGTCAGGGAAGTGGATCTGAGCACCAGTCCTCTGCATGATATGTTTGATGTTACTGCCATTTCGACCCATCATAAAGAGATGATGCTGCGCCGCAATGTCTAGTTGTGTGCTCACAGGGATCGCAGAGGCCAGGCTCCCAGCTAGGTGTTCTAAAAGCATGGCTGTTCCTTCCTGCAGGGGAAACGCAAGAAACTGGTGAAACAGTGCTCACAGGCATACAAAACAACATTTCAGCCTGTTTCCTTAATTGTCATTGATTCCACAGTCAAGATAAACAATCCAGAATTTTCTTTAAAAACCTGATTGATTTGTTAAGGGTAAGAGATGGACTAAGCTCTACTTACTATTCCTGGTTTAGGACCAAATTTAGTGTTTAATTGCCATTGTAAAAGACAACGTTGAATGGTTTGGTCCCAGTATGCCCAGGTATAGTAATAAGAAAGTTGATAAGAGATTTACTTGGGTGGGTATACTTGCAAAATTGTTCTTTCAATTTTGGCCCAAGATGTTCTAACTGACTTGAGATACACCCATCTGAGACCATTTCAGTCTGTCTCACTGACAGTTGTTAACAAGGAAACTTTATATTATTAAGATAAATAGGCTCATGGCAGTTACTTAACTGTCAAATTCCTATCTCCCAATTCTGGTTTCACCTTCTACTGACTGTTACAGGAACTTGCAAGGTTATATATCTGAGTGCACATTGAGAAGATCAAAGCATGAAGAATTTGTGGTGGGTTTATTTGTTTTATGGGGGTTTGAGGACAAATAGGCTTGTGGGTTTGGTTTAATTTTAAAAACAAAAAAAAACCAACAAAAAAAACAAAACAAAACAAAAAGACGGGTAAGATTAGCACATGTTCCAGAATTGCTGGAAACCCAAACAGGTGTGCAAGAGATAAAAACAGATTAAAAGGTTCTCAAAACCCATGCTAAAACCTAAACTTAAAACTATTTGTGACACATTTTTACACCTCACCTATACCAATTAAGTTTAAAAAATCCCCACAAGCCCTCAGACTTCAAAAGTTATTAAACAATAACAACATGTATTGATGAGGCAGGATGTAATATTAATATAGTTCTTAATATTCTAAATTATGATTTTATTTACGATATGCAGAAACTTACTTAAGACAACACATTACCTTCACAGCACTAGTGTTATTTTGAGACCCTCTGACAATGACCGTAGCACCATACATTCGAGAGCGTTGTTTAAAGGAAACTGAAATATTATACGTCTGAGATATATGCTGAATTGTGGGAGAATTAGGATCTGGGATTGGTTGGAGAATTCCAGCAATAGGCAATTCAAACATGAGTACCAATGGAAGCAGCTCCTACAACAACATTGAAGAGAAAATATTGAAAGCCACAACCATACTCACTAGAATTATTACTGAATCATAATGTATTGGTCTGTAATTATTAAATCGACATAATACATCTGCTGCCCAGGGTTCATTGATAAAAACATCATATCTTGAGTTGGAAAAAGGCAACAATGTTTCCAGGGACAGGAGAGTTTATTTTTCATAGGTTTTTTGTTTGGTTTTGCTTGGTTTTTTTTCCAAAACAGCAGGATCTTTTGCAACTATATAGCACCAATAAAGCCAGGTAATTTCCCACACTCATCCACGCAGACCTACCAACAGGTCAAGATTTGTAAAACTTCCTAGAGAAGTCTCTTTTCTGCCATGGATTAATTGGAGCTCTGAAGTCAGCTACAAAGCTACATAAACATCAGCTTCTTTCATGACTGTCAAGACTAGCCAGTGTAAGTGATATATCCGACTACAACAACTGCAAAAAAGTTTTCGTAACTTATTAGACTTATAATTATCCACGCCAGAATACAAATCAAAACTAGAAAGACAGAAGAATGCTATGAGTGGAGAATGGAACTGAGTTCCACCAAATTATTTACTCAAATTATACATATGAATGGTTAAAATTAAAAAGGCAGCAGCTGTCTTTCCTAAGCCATAGATTCACACAGGATGCCTGAACTTCTACAGGCCACTTGAGGAAGGTAAGTTAAGACACAATTTTAAACACAGTATGGGATACTTTACATCTTGCTTACACTGTACGCTTAGTGTTTAAGGTCCACCTTGGGTGAGTTAAAAATTTGGCCAGAATGCAAATCACTGTTTTTATAATACCCTTTGCATTTTACTTGTAGGGATGCTTACATTTGCTCCTATATTTCTGCTGTCATAAGACAGAGCCAGACAACCCTAGGGTTCCTAAAACTAGACTTTTTTTTTTCCCCCCCAGTGTTTTCAAGGGAACACTATACCAAAATAGACCATTACCCGAATTCTAACTCTTGCGGACTCCACTCCAGCTGGCTGTCCTGCAATAGACACCTGGAAGAGCAAGAATATAGAAAACATAGCGTCACAATTTCAAATGAGGCATTGGAAAAATTATTGGGATACCTGTGTACTCTAACAAAATTTAAAAAAAAAAATCAACAGTTATTTAACAGCCAGTAACAACCTAAGTTCTCTAAGCAGTGGCTGAAAACAAAAACCAGTTTAAAAAAACAAATCTATGACTATTATAGCATCTTAGGTTACGTAGGCTTAAGCAACTAGAAAAAAATTGATACATCAAACAACACAGTTTAGATCAAATAATGGAATTACTACTGTACACACGTGCTCAATGCTAATATTCAACAACAGTAGGTTTTCTTGAACATTTTGAAATTACTGTATTTTCCTCAGCAGCCACTAGGATGCATGAGACTTAATTCTAAGTACAGTGATGAAAGACTCGAAAGTAAACATTCCAGTAATATTAGCATTACAAAAGATGTACAATTCAGGTTCAATGACTTATTCTAATGAAGCTGAACTCTTACAATAGGACATTCATTTTTGCTAGCTATCCAAGTTTAGATTTCAACTAAGTTACATCACAAGCCAAAAAGCACCAAGAAATTAATCAATATGCTAAATAAGTCAGGTGTTGAACAGGAAAAAAATTTACAAAAGCAGTGCTTTTTCATACTGCTTCTCTACCGTTCACACTAAGTTGTTGACTTCTGTATGCTCTAAACTATTTTAGTTTAAAAAAAATTAAAGTTATTCATGAGCCATCACAAATTGTTTCCATCTGTTTCTAAAGATCTGCTCACTTAGGAAGTCCCATGCTTTCCACAGAGCGTAAATACCAAAAATCTATTTCCCTGAACGTGAACTCACCATGCCCAGAAAACCCAAATTGATGAAATAAGTCTAGAATGTTTTATACTCTCAGGAATTACAGTGTGAAGTATTAAACAGTACTTACTTGGTTGCTTTTCTCTGCTTGATTATTCCTATTTGAGTCTGGAAAATGGATATGGCATCCTGTTTCCTCCATTACCTTTTTAATATTATTGCCACCTTTACCTATCACATGAGAATGTTCTGTATGCGAAACATCCATCTTCAAGGTTACCCGATTGCTCTGGAAATCAAGCACCCAGATTAGATTTGTTCACAGCAGAACCTGAGTATTTTAGAGTAAGGTACTTCAAGAATGACATTCAAAATTGGCTTTTCAAAGTATTTTTGCTGTGGCTTTACTGGCTTATTACTCAAGTAAGATGTTTTTAATATGGATCACAATCAGATGCTAAACCAGTGACATTTTCTGTCCAATGAAAGAATAACATGGAAAGAAATACCCTCAAAGATATATCTGCAAAAAACGTCTAAGGCTTTTAAAACACACCCTAGCCTTTATCAACTGTGACTTAAATGTCCTTTTGCAATCTGCTCAAATTTATTTTTTCTGTGTTCTTTCAACTGCAGCCACACCCTCCTGTCTGATCTACAAAGATCTTATGAAGACTTCGGCAAATCAAAGCCATGGGACCTAAAATAATAGGGTTTTTTCCTCCTCTAACAAACATACCAAATTTTTTCGGTACATCAATTTTTAAAATACACAAACACTGCCTACAGCTGTTGTTAAAAGTGATATTGTTAACAGTCCATGACAATGTTGTTAGTAGTTCAAAAAAATGATGTTTATCACTGGAGTGTTCCTTTTGGCAATCTGTTTAGAGAATCAAAAAGCTGGCATACAGCTACACAGAAGCCACACACACTGCCCCAAAAGACTTGATATTGGATGAAAAAAAAAAAAAGTCTGCTGAACATGAGACCCCTGGCCAAAATATAGATGTTTTGGAAATTCTGGTCCTAATGTTTCAGAGTACAAGAATGCAGCAACAGTTAAAAACAGAACTGCTCCTAAAATTGAATTTCAAACAGAAACAAAATTTTAAGTTTGCTGAAGTGGCTGCACAGTCTGTTTGCAGTGAAGCTGTATTTCAGATTTTAAAGTAAAAAGCCCAATCCCATGAACAAACGACGTATGCTTTTAGCCATATGGCTGGAAATAGTATTTCTATATAGTTCAGATCTGGAAAAAGTGCTTTTAAACAAGTATTTTCTTGTAGCGTGCTTAAATACGTTAGTATACACCAAATACCAACATCCAGAAGCAATATATTGGAGACTTTGCTTTGGAGCATCCATAAATACCTTCTGTTTAAATGAGCCCATTGAAAAAGATCAATGTCACCACTGAATTAGAGGTTAAGGTGTTATTCAAAGTAAGTTCCTTCTTACTTTTGTGTCCAAGACAGACATGATTTTCTCTTTCGCTTCTTTAACATTTTCCTTTTTTCCAGAGACTTTAATATGGGGATCTATAAAAGAAATAAAGACTTGTAAGAAAAACACAGTAAAATATCTATAAAAAAATTCCTCACTGCTTACATAAGTTTGAATCCGTTATTTATAGCTCAGCAATAAACTGTACCACTAACCTTTGAGATTCAGCTAAAAAACAAGTGTATTGTTCCATCCTTTCAGCCCTTCTGGTAATTAGGATTACCAGATCAGTTTATTAAACATGATAACCAACCTCAAATAAATAGAAATCAAACATCACTATTATAAACATTGGCTGCAATGCAATTACATAGCTAAGCCATCATGTCTTCTCAAACAAATATTAAGAGGACAATAAAAGTTTGATAGCCTTGTTCAAGCTTAACACAAATATCTACGAAAATCCCCCAAACTCAAACCCATCCTCATCATCACTTCATGATACTTTATTGGTCTCTAGAACTATGCTTTGCAGTTTTAACCTGACTATAAAGGTGTCTACATCAGAAGTTTTCTGACTGAAGTTATCAAACTTAAATGACACTTACATAATAAATCAAATCTTTGAAGTGTCAAGTATATAAATTAAGATTTGCTACTAAGCTATATACCCAGGAACACCACCTGCTGATGGCACTTTTTGCCCAGTGAGATCTAAAATGTTGATTCTACAACACACTTCAGTTTACATTATAATTTTCAGCCCATTGTCCTTAAACAGCAGAAGGTGGTGTGCTGAGCTTTCAGTTACAGTTCTGCATCCTGGATGGGAAAGTACAGAAGTGACTTTGGAACTAAATCTAGTATCAACTACTCAAAGTGTGAAAATTACACATTAGGTAGTTTAGCAGCACCATCTGGTGTCCAGAAGCATAAAGTGTCACAATGCAAAAACCCCTGCCAAAACATTAAATATAGGTTCAATTAAAACAAGCAAACAAAAAATCCCCAACTACCCCCCAAAGTATTAGAAATAAGGATATGATTTTGCAGGTGAGGTCTCCTTCTCTTTCCCCAGTTCTTGAGTCCCCTCCCTTTTGCAGTGTAAGAGTGCTTTTTCTCCTGTGATGGGATGAACTGTTCTCAAAAAAAAAAATTCTAAAGGCTCTTCTGGCTAATGAATTAATCTAATTCATGATGCCAGACAGATACATACATCCATAGGGCATACAAGAGTAAATATATCCTCAATGGCAGGAGAAAACATAGCCGTAACACAACATACCTGCCTTTCCCATCATCTCAATGACTGAAATCACTTCACTAAAGAAATGCCAAATAATACAATTTCAGATTGTAAACCTGTTGTATTCAATTGCAAATTGAAACTGTTTAAGCCATGCCTGGATACTCTTTTCATTCCAACAATAAAAACTAGTCTTTATCACTGGGGAGTTCTGAGCACATTCAGCTGAGGATACAGAAACACTGAAGGAACACAGGATTCACTGCCAAGTTTTGTGAAAGTCAAGAAAAATATAGCATTTTCAGTTCTGAGAAACAGATATATTTCATTTTCAAAAATGGAAAAAACTGTAGTCACAAAAACATGGTATGCACATAGAATCTACAGAAGCTCCAAAAATCTGCTGCTTCAGCCTTTTCACAATGGAGCAAAGTAAAAAAAAAATAACCACAAAAAAAACAATGAAAAAACAAAATAGTCTGAAGGGCAATTTTTCTTTTCTTTTTTAAGTTGACAGTAAGCCATGTGGTTCTAATGTGTTTAAGCTGTGAATGATATTTGAAGTGGATGTCACAGGCAGAAATTCCCAGAAGCAAATTCTAGCACACTATGTATGATCCAAGTGCTCTTTACAGGCAACCAGGAAAAACACAAAACCAGACCACCACCACTTTGGGGTTGATTTTCACATATTTGTAAACATACTCTAATACACATTTGGTCACAAGTATGAAAAATATTTGAAATAAGCCTGGCATCCTATTAGTACCAAAGAAGATTACTACCTTTCCTTAAGACTATTTGTTTAGCCATGGAGCCGACCGAGAGCTTATGGGTCAGGATTAAAGGGAGGGAAGGGACAGGTGACACTACTACAGTAGTGTACAGCATCTGCTACAGGCCATCTGACCAGGAAGGCCAAGCAGATGAGGTCTTCTATAGACAGATAGGAACAACCTCACATTCAAAAGCCCTGGTCCTCATGGGGGATCTCAATCACCCCAATATGTTAGAGGGAGAACATAGCAGGGCACAAACAATCCAAGAGGTTCCTGGAATGTGTTAACTTCCTTCTCCAAGTGATAGAGGAGCCATGAGGAGAGGTGCCATGCTGGACCTTGTTCTTACCAACAAGGAGGGACTAGTGGGGAATGTGAAGCTCAAGGGAAGCCTTGGCTACAGTGACCATGAAATGGTGGAGTTGAAGATGCTCAGGGC
Source organism: Aramus guarauna (assembly GCA_013400195.1). Classification (NCBI taxonomy): domain Eukaryota; kingdom Metazoa; phylum Chordata; class Aves; order Gruiformes; family Aramidae; genus Aramus; species Aramus guarauna. Next base: position 1,221,913 of record VXBL01000835.1, on the reverse strand, counting down.
AGTGAGGAGGGTGCACAGCAAGCTCTCTGCCCTGGACTTCAGGAGAGCAGATTTTGGCCTCTTCAGGAATCTGCTTGGTAGAATACCGTGGGACAAAGCCCTGGAGGGAAGAAGGGCCCAAGAAAGCTAGTTAATATTCAAGAATGATCTCACCCAAGCTCAGGAGCATTGTGTCCCAACAAACAGGAAGTCAGGCAAAACCACCAGGAGGCCTGTATGGATGAACAAGAAGCTCCAGGACAAACTCAAATACAAAAAGGAAGCCTACAGAGGGTGGAAGCAAGGGCAGGCAGCCTGGGAGGAATAGAGAAAAATTGTCCAAGAGGCCAGGGATCAGGTACCTTCACCTAAGAAGAAAGGCTGAGAGAGTTGGGGTTGTTCAGTCTGGAGAAGAGAAGGCTCCAGGGAGACCTTACAGCAGCCTTCCAGTACCTAAAGGGGCCTACAGGAAAGCTGGAGAGGGACTGTTTACAAGGGTGTGGAGTGATAGGACTAGGGTTAGGTCTTTAAGCTGAAAGAGGGTACATTTAGATTAGATACTAGGAAGAAATTCTTCACTGTGAGGGTGGTAAGGCACTGGAACAGGTTGTCCAGAGCAGCTGTGGATGCCCTCTCCTTGGAAGTGTTCAAGGCCAGGATGGATGGGGGTCTGGGCAACCTGGTCTAGTGGAGGGTGTCCCTGCCCATGGCAGGGGGGTTGGAACTAGATCGTCTTTAAGGTCCCTTCCAACCCAAACCACTCTATGATTCTATGGGTGAGAACACATTGTAGAATACCTATTTTTTCCATTTCTCACCTCAGTGCAACACCTCTTTTGTTGATACTGACAGCTTCAGCAACCCCCACTCCCCCCCATTTCTGCATTTAACCATTCTTTGTTCTTTTTAGAGGAAAAAAGCTCACTCACTTAAAAACCAAAAGCAAAGAAGAATCCACTGACATAATTTCTAAAATATGCTATGAAATATTTTCAAACTGGTCTTAAGTATCCTCTCCTTACTTGACTTCTCAATGACATAGTAGTTTGTAATGGATAAAAATCAACTTGGTTTTAAGTTAACAGAATTCTTCCTTTGAGACTCACTCACTCTTTCCTTCCAGGAAACACAATTTAGATGTGACATCCACATCAAAATTTTGCACGAGAAGAGTTACCTGCAACTGATAGAGTTTGAATTTTTTGAATTGGCTTTGCAAGAGTTGAAAGCACATTGAAGTTACATATGATCTGCAGGAAAACCAATAGGTACCCAAACAATACTGAATCAATGAACAAACAGATCACTTCAGGAACTGCTTAAAAATTCAGAGGGGCAATTAGATCATATAATCTTATTCTCTATTGCAGACTCTTAAATTTCTTAATCAATTAACTTGTCTGCATTGCAGTTCCTCTGGAAAATGTGGAAAAGCAGAAAACTATCTGCTCTAATGGTTCAGCAGTTTCAGTCTCCCAGATTTGCGCCCAATTTGTGATATGGTTTGCACTTATAGGCTCCCTGATTCTCCTACTACCTTATTTCCCCCCCCCCGAGATTAAAGAACCCTTAGTGCTTAACAGTGTCTTCCAGTGAAGGTTCATATATGCTAAGGAAATCACCTATATCAACTCTTTTTTTCTGAGATGATCCCTACTCTAATTTGACCAATCATTAAGAAAAATCAGCTAGAGAAGCTGCCTATTTTTTTCCCCTAAATTATTTCCTACTACCTTATTTCCTTTTGTTTCTGGTTTTAAATGCAGGTGAATTTCCCAGGAGGTAACCAAAAGGCAAGCTTTCCCCAAACTTCTTGGAAGCCCAGTACAGATCAGGCTGCATTTGACCTCAAACGACTGTCTGCTAAATAGAGAAAACCCACCCCTAATGGAATCAGTATTTACTTCCAGTTTCAGCTTTCTGGTTTATCTGAACTCTTCTGTGGAAAAGACTGAAACTAGATAGTATCTGAAAACTGTTTTCAGGATTTCTGTCTGAGCAGGAATGAAATGACGGTGTAAGGTCTTTGTGTATTAATATAAGGGAGTAATTAAAATAGTTGACTTCAGCTTTCTAAATGTTTTCTGAAGCTGTTGCCCCCAATAAGGAGCCAAATACAATAAAAATGGTTCCAGACAATTTGTTAGTTCTCAGCACCACAAACTTAGTGTGTTCAGTACCTGTGTATGACAAGTGAAGTCTGTTTACTATTGTATTTACATGAGACTACGCTGAACATAAAAGTTTTTCCTCTCTCACCTATTTTCCAGGTGCAACTATTTATTCCATGGATTTACAGTTACATTTTTTAATTTAGAAAAAAATTACCACCTTGCCTTAGTACCAAGGCAAAAATATTTGTTGGATAAAACTCTACATTTAATATTTGAAATACCTACAGGGTGCAACGGTAGCAATGCATTCTCAGTGAAGTTCAAAACAAGGCAAATGGCACTCTTAAGTGTGAGGAGGATTATCGGACAAAGGTATAGCAGGTGTAACGTATGTATAGCACTGTCAGTACAGATAAGTATAAAATCACCCTCCAGTCAGTATCTAGACTGATCGAATTGACCACAGCACCTGCACACAGCCTTAACTGGAATGAGACCACCCATCAAACAAGACCAACAGATTCCCAGAGAAGTGGCTCTTGCTGCGACTGGGGCCATAGCAATGCCGTTTATGTCCAGATGACAACTGGATAGGATCACCAAGAGGCTATGCCATAGTCCACCCCTGAGGAATGCTGGTTTTAGTACCTATTTTTAGTGGAGAGAAAAACCCCCAAAAACCAAAACCACCAGAACATTTCCCCACACCTTTTTTTTTTTTTTTTAAAGCTTTAGAATATAACTGGCAGTATACTTTAAATAAACCTAGAGTTACAGCAAACAGATGCCTACCATGAATGAAGAAATGAGACACCAAAGCTTTACAAACTATTCGCAAATACAGAACAAAGGCTTCAGAAGAAGTCTGTATGCTAAAAGCATATAAGGCTCTAATGCTTTAAACACAAGTGTAGTATTAGAAACTAGGAAAGATTAACTCACACAAAACAACAATTAGCATCTTGCAAAATAGAAAAAGTGCCATTGTATAGTAATCTATCTTTTCATTGATTTTGATGAGCACTATCTTCTTCCTTAAGGACGGAAAAGACATTTAAACAGATTTTTTTTTTCCCCTCCCCTTCAAGACTAGGGGAATATTTACATAAAATAAAAAGCTAAAGTTACACAACAGAAAATGCTAGAAATTTTTCTCAACAGTCTACATTTTGCCAGAGTCCTGCCTTCAAGTGGTCTTTTATTGCTCCCATCCTCAAATTCCTCACTCTACACTTTGGCAGAGCTTCCACCTCCTCGGTCTTTGTCCACAGCTATACCAGCAAGCCTCCAGCTTTTTTTCCTACTATTGTGTGCAACATTTCAGTAAACAAAATAAAATTCCTCCAAGCAAAAATACATTTGTGCCAGTGCAAATGCATCTACACTAACTTTTGCCAGGCAAGAAATATTTCAAATCATTAAGACATTTAACTCTGTAGGCCCCTCCTGCAATTCAGATATTACATTTAATGTCTGGGCAAGCTCTTCAGACCACAGCTATGCATCTAGCTTGTTTACAGGATGAAAAGACTTAAGTTACAGAAATACCACTATTCTAAAAATAGCTAGACAACTGGGCAACACCACGGCAGATGACAGTCATTCTTAATAAGCAGCTGATTAGGATCTGAATAGCCCCTGAGTATTACTGAACTTGAGCCATTCAATGAAAAAAAGACAAAAGAGACCGAGCATTTTTAAGGACAAGTTATGAAAACATCTGCCCAAAAATTATGAGCAAAACCACAGTAAGCTATATGAGAAATAAAAATAAAAAGAGAAAGCCAAATGAATACATGTAAATTTGTACGTTCTCAATTGAAAGAACAAGTACATTTGCTCTACAACAAGATGAAACAGAGGTCTATAAAACAAGTCAATTAATCAAAAAGGTCATGTGGGACTTAATATGGGAAAAGGGATAATTGAATCAAAACAAATTACTTAATGCTTTAAATAAGTTAGTAAATACTGTGTGTGCAGTTGTTAGAGTGGATATTCACTGACCAAACTAGATAGATTCATGATTGCCAAGACAGACTTGAAACAGGCTCAGTCTATTCCCATGGAGAAGAAACATCAAGGCTAAAAGCATGCAGCAAATGTTCACGATTAAGGGCACATGCAAAGTAACTTGACTGAATAAGAAAGGAAATTTGTCACTTGGGTACTTCTTGCTGTAGGCTTATCAGTTTAAAAGAATTCTCACCCTCCCTCCAATGCACCTCAGTGCACTTAATTCCCCTGCCAGTATCTAAACCACAGAAGAAAAAAGCTACTCATGCATTAAGGCAGACTGCAATGGGCCATTTCCTACTGCAGACTCCCTTGTATCCTCAGACATATCACTCAGCAACATGGATATTTTTTGGTTTGGGGTGGGGTGTTTTGGGGTTTTTTTTGTAGCTTGACTGCAGCATCAGCATCTCTGACCAAGATTTCAACCAGCTAACTTGGGCATGGTCAGAAGCCTACCCAAAGCATCATAAAACTCAACACTAGTTGCAAGCAATTAATAGTGTCTTCAGAGTCAACATATCCTGAGGCTCTGGGCATTCTAGGGGATCTGTTTGTTGTGGACAGACAGCTGATTACAAAACATCCTCAGGATTAGCTAGAGCCACTGCCTATATGTGCAGCACACACATTTGAAAGACTCTTTGTCTTCTCAGACCTTTTTGACTCCTAACTTTCCCCCTCACTTGCATCTAACTCCAAACCATCTTTAGAAGAATTTCTGTTCTACTCAGAATACGAGAAGGAAGCCAGAAGTACATACTTGTTGCACTGCTTCTGCCACAGCTCCAGGAAAAGCAGTTTACGTGCAACCCTTTGCTCTTAACATTTTGGTTGCTGTTACATAGTCACCTGAGAGGCATTACATATCAGAGCATTACCCTTCAATCCTGCACTGTAACAACTGTATGATGGTGAAGCCTACTATCCCTTCCTTACTTCTCTCCACCATTTATAAAAATACATGTATACACACATAAACATACACAGGCACACATAAATATTCATGAAGTAGAGACTGGGTAAAACACCGCCCTTACACACACACACAAAACCAAAGAAATGCTGTGCAACATCTGGTAGAGCAGAGGGGGAAAAAAAATATTATTTCTCAAGCGTACTTCAAAAGCAAAACCTTAAAACTGGTAACAGGCTACTTAAAATGGTTACTTAATGTGAAATATCTGTTTGACATAGCCTCACGAATGAAAAGAAATAAGATGAGGTGCACCGCTACACCAAATCATTGCCAAATCCTACATTTGGATCTCTCAGCAGCCTTGAAACATCCCAGCAGAACACTGAAAAATAACATTCACAATGCCCAGAATTAAGTGAAAATTAGCCAGAAACATCAGTTAAGCTTTAAAAAAAAAAAAGATTACCTGTACAACTTATTATTTTTGGAGAAATAAACTATTGATGACTGGATTTCGGACCCAGTGACAGAAGAAATGAAGTTGAAAATACTTCTCTTAAAGCACAAGCAAAGAGGTAAGATAAGGAAGAGGTAAGAGAACGTATGGCAATTTAAACAGAAAAGTGACTGGATTTGAAGGGAGAAGGGGAAGGCCAAGGTGGAGAAGAAGAAAACCTGAAAAGAAGAAATGAGAATGAATTAATTGTAATCACCCAGAGACTCCATTTCAGTTACACAATTTCAGCTTCTTACCACCAGAATTAGCTTAAATGCCTTATTTTACTTTTTCTAAAAAAGGTCATTAGGGACATTTTATAAATGCATTCAGACACTAAAAGGCACACGCCATGCTGCAGTTCTGCTACTTCTTGGCCAGTTGCTCTTCAGCCTTTAGCCTAGCAGCCACCCAAAGCAAGACAATCTCTCAGCAGGACACAAACTCTGTTATGTCTTATTTTTTTCAGCATGGAACCAATGAATTCACAGTTCATTACTTAATTTCTGTTGCCATTGTATCTCAGATCACAAACACAGAACCACAATGCCTGGGAAAGAAAATAAGAAATAAAGGGAAGAAAAAAAAGAGCTAGAGCATTGTATGATCAACTTCATAGAGGACTTAACCTACAACATTCCTATCAAAATTAACACTGTTATACCTTCACAGCACACAATCAATCAAGGTTACAATTTTGATGCATAAGTCTTGGGATAATTTTAGTTTCTTACATACACATTTGTAAAAAAGTCATTGTGGCTGTGTTTCACTAAATAAAAAGCATCATAACATCTGACTCACAACCCTAAATGCAAAGAAGGTTGAGCAGGAGGCATCACATTCTCCCACATCCAAATACCAACCACACTTACTTTACATCCTCACACTTCCCAGTTACTGCTGCACCTTGTAATGTCTTATTGCTCTAACTGACTGCATTCCCGCGTGAGAGCTGACGTTTATACAGCCATTGGAAAGTTAATGCTGTAGTTGGAACAGGAGGAGGTAGGTAGTCTTCAAAGGCTACTGCACTAGATAACCTGAGTGAGCAGAACGGTCCTCTTGAGAATCAATATGAAATGAAACGCTATCAGAAAGATGGAAACAGCTGGTTCTTGATAGAACATCAGACACCTGGTGACTAAAGCCAAAGTCAGCTAAATGTAATATTTTTGGTTATGATTACAAATACTCTATTATTTTCCCTTCTTTTGTGTCACACTTGTACAGAGTGAAATAGATTCTCCCCATAAGTTTCCCTTTCCTGAATTATTATCTTTTTAGATGTTCTTATTTCAACTGTGTTTGAGGCACATGGTGAATGGGTTTTTGTTTGGTTTTTTTTTTTTTTTCCTTTTTTTGTTTGATACAAATAATTTTGCCTACAATAAATAGATACTAAGGAAGAAAAACCTCCTTAACACTTTTTGAAGCTATAAGGCAGCAGTCATTTTCTTCTTGATTCAGAAAGTTAGATAATTGTCACATGCGTTACATTTCTACATCTTGGGTTTGAAATTTGAAATGTTAGATATCAATACATATTTTGAAGTTATGATAATATTAAATGTATGAAGTTTAACTAAAAAGTTATTTTATATAAGCAATTTTTGATGTGAATACTGAATGACATTTTAATTTCTTGGCTTTTGGACAGTAATATTTGTATGGCACTATAACAGTTCTATATATTACATTAAAACATTATTTTTATTCACAGAACTTAAATTATTTCCTCTAGAATGACAAGCAGTTTGCAGCTCATCTGGGACGTGAGCCTTCATCTCCTGAAGACCACTGACATACTTAAAAGCTTCTGCTTTTCTTTTCAGGGAGGTGTTCATAGCAAGTAAACAATACACTACCCACATTGTTCCTCTGTAAGAGTAATTTCTTTGCCATATGCTTAAAAAAAACACATGAAAGATGTCAAGTGTTGTCTTTTAAATCAGGAAGTCATCCCTGAGCTGTTCTCAGATGAATTTTCTCTGCATCTCTTCTGTCCCTCTGTCTCTCTCCAGTAGCGGACCCATAGCAAAACTCACCTCTAGAAAATTAATCGCCAGTTGAGCATCTGTGTGATGCGAGTTTCAGAATTCTGATAACTTGCTTTTTATGTGCCCCAAAATTGAGTTTAAAGAGAAGGATGGGAATCACAGAGTGGAAGACTATGTCAGTCTCTAGTTTAGATGTAAACGCTGTATGGAGGATGTTGCAAGGTATCTGCTAATGGCAAGAAGCACTAAAATTCCAAACCAAATACATCAGCTAATTCCAGTTTTTGCTGAAAGATTGTGACAAATTTGTATTCCCAAGTAATTTAATTACAATGATAAGAGCTTATATATTATGACATTCCAGGGCTTGAAACTTCAGTTTTTACTACAGTTACTGCCAAGTACTCTCGCTGGATGTCGAGCCCCTCGATAATTCCCTTCACATTACAACCATCCTTGTATTTTGGCTCTCCCTTATCTGCCTGAGTGTAAGCAAATTGCTGTTCATTATGGCAAGTACAACAAGCCCTAATCAAAAAATAGAAGAGCCCAAAACGTTTTTCCTACTCTTCTTACAGGAATGAACACAGTTCAACTCCCTCTCCTGTAAATTTACCTAAAAGTACCATGCTCACCCGCTGGCTCCTTTGCTATGTAGAATTTGTTTCCTTAAATCATTCTGAAATATGACCATAAATGTATCATATCTTTCTCTGAACTGAAGCAAAGTCTTGATTTTACGTTTTTGCATAGGACCAGCATTTGTTGCTGTAGGTATACACACAGAGCACAGAAGAATCGACAGACTGCAAACAAGATAAAAGGCTCAAGCAAACGTGACTTTCAAAAGCTTCCTCAGTTGTCACCTACACTGTACACAAAGGGGGAAGAATTAAGCGATCCGGCTGGTTTCTGAAATGGTAGCAATCTGGAGGCTCATTTAAATAACTCCAGTAAATGAAGCATTGGCTGCCAGCTGCTGGCACAAGGGATGCTGTGGATGTGCGCGTGTCTAACTGCTCAGATCGAAGAGAACCAAGAACTCCCGTAACCAAGTTTCAAATGGCATGGGACAGTCTTCTATTCATTTTTTTTTATTGCAAAACAGGGAGGAGTCATCTATGCTTGGGTCAGCTCCTCCAGAAACAAAAGAAATAAACGAACTTGTGATCTAAAACCAACGGTTCTTTAATTTTTAAAGTACACAGTTATAGGGTTTGGGGAATTTTTCTTTGGAATATGAGAAACAGTAAGCACTGACAGTTTCTCATTTACAGAGAAAGTTAACAAAAAGCAGATGTAGCTCATAATACAGCAACTGCAATACATGCTGTAATTAATCTGGCATTCCAAACAATAAACACAATGTCAGCAAGAGACTTGCTTTAAATCTTTAAGTTAATTATGTATTGATTGCCTTAGCAACACATTACAGAAAATATTTACCATTTCCAAAGTTGTGCTAAGATAAGCAATAGTTAAATGCTGCAACAGGTAGTCTATAGGTTTATTAGAAAGCTTGGCAGGGAGTACCTAAGGTGAATACTTGGAGAACTATTAAAACTACAAAGATTCTTTTCCTTGATATATTTACAAGCCAAACATCATAAACAAAAAACAGCTGAACTTTTCCAGCTTTATACTCAGCCTGAAGAGAGCAGCCACTCACGAAATTGAGACTGCATATTTTGTGTGCGTGCACGCATACATTTCAGACTGCAAAATATGCGAATATTGTCAATCTTGGCAAATTATAGAAAAACTGAACTAGGAGATAGTGAGGTACATGAAATTTGCGCCTTCAGGTAGAGAACACATCCCCTTAGTGGTGCTCAGAAACTCAAAAGTCATTTTCAAGTGCTATATTTACAGTTTGAAGTAAAAAAAAAAAATCCGTGTTACTTTTCCACTAATTGTTTCTCTATAGGGAAAAAAAAAAATTACAGCCCCTTTGCAGCATCTCCTACAAACCCGTCATGTCCCACCACTTTAAACCAGGAAAGTGCAGAGCAACAGCTGTGGACAAACAACATGAAACAGCTGAAAGTCATCCCCACAGTTCAGCTGTCTAAATATTTGTGGGAGAAGACAAATTTTCCATTAAGTACAGAAAAGTTAAAGTCAAATTCTAGCTCACACATATAGTAAAAAGTAAAAATTGGTAATTCAATCAATAATAAATTCATGCCATTTTCACAAAGTTGCCTTCAACTGATTTTACTCTGACAAATTTCAACCAGACTTGAACAAAATTTTTGCAAATAGTTGTTTTTGTTTACTGCTACCACCAGACATAAGAGTCACTCCAAAAGCTACCTGCAAACACAAGACTTACAAAACAAAGATGCTGCTCAAGAGAAACTCAGATACGATGACCTAGCACTGCCCATACGCTACCATGTCAGTTTAACTCCTGAATGTCAATGCTGAGCACACGATTTTGTCAATAATTTAATTAGCAGCTATGGTCTTACATACCTCACATCCAGATAAAGTTTAGCCTGCCCATGCCCCCCCCCGCCCCCCCCCCCCAATTAAGGTGATTAAACCAGTGGTGACTGAAGGTGGTCAGCAAATGAAAGGAAAAGTCCATTTTAATAGCAGGAAGCAGAAGTTTGCAACATTTTCAAAACAACACTCTAGTGGCACAAACAAACTCTGTCTCCCAGAAGTCCCAGTTTACTCATTCAGGCCTCTGGAGTCCCACCTTCCTTTGGCGAGGCACAGTAGGTAGAAAAAGCAAACTCTCCATCCTCGCACAGCAATTTCAGAGCCTGCCCTTTCAACTCAAGGCAAGTCCAAGAGCCGCTTCTCCTACAGCTTTCTTCTCCTCTGCTTTAGGGGATGGTGAAGCACGGACATGCAGAGCTGCCATATAGCTCTTTATAACCACTCTGACCAGTTCAAACATTTGCTGTGTACCCAACTGGCTCTTCTCCACTGAAGAAGGCAGTGAACAGTCAGGGGGGGCACAGCTGAGGCCCTACATGAAATGCCCTTGGTTCAAGAGGACACAACGAATCTGGGGAACCTGCCACTCACTAGCAAAACTGGCTGGGACAGCACAAGATTCACCGCTTGGTTTTCAACACCCAGGCACTGCTAATGGCAGAAAACTGGTTGGGAAATCATACAGCTACACACGGTTGGGGCTGTGGCAGGAAAAGCAATGGGAACTTCAAACAAAGCCTAAATATTCTGCAGATTCTCACTCGTGAGGAATGCCTCCTCCAGCACCAACTCCCAACCCCAGCTCTGTGCTCACATCTTTGCCCTGCCAGCAGACAAGAGGAGAACAGCAAAGGACACCGCATGCAGATACAGATTTAGGAACCTAAATTTAGGCACTCAAATATAAGTTACCAGGTGTTCATTTTCAGCTGCTGCTGAAGTCAGCTATGACTGGTTCAAGTTTTATTTACTACAATGAAAAAAAGAGGAAGAAGCAAAAATATACACAAAAAAATCGCTGCCTGTCATTGTATACAGGGGGGAGGGAGGGGCAATAAACAAAAATTTATTGCCACGAGTCTCTTAAGAACTTCATCCTTTGAGTTGATATGCTATTTACACTGCTAAGTAGTATTTTTTTTTTTAATGAGTCAGCTGATTAAAAGCATAATCCATTTTGTCATATGCTCATAGACGTCATTACCTCTTTTGTCCTGTATTTCACCAATAATTCATGCTACAGATGGCCTTCTCTATAGTATTTTTGTTTGTTTCTTTCTTTTTCTTCCAATGGCCTCACTTCGGAACGAACCCTTTCTTTACTTAGAAAATCCCGAAGTCCGCTCCTCTCCCTACCTAGTGCACAATGGGCGCTGTTGTGGCAGTTCTACGTGGATTCCTACTTGCAGGATCCTTCAGTAAGCATCAAAATCAGGATCAGTTCTTTAAAAAAGTCTCAGGAAATTAAGGACTACACTATTACAGGTGGTCATTTAAGTCACCTTTGAGCAGGATCCAGTATACTAGAGCACTGGTGATAGTTATTTTATCTGTCCTGAAAAATCTCCACTAGTAGGCACCTCAAAGCATATGCAACTTGTTACAGTAATTAGCTATTCTTGTCCTCCCTAAAATCTAAGGGAAATCTGTATGACAAATGTTTGCTTTTAATCTTGTCCTAAGTAGACACTGATAACAATCACCTTTTTCCTATTCCCACACAGCCTCCATTGGTTTTTTTCATTCTATTTAACATTACTTTTTTTTTTTTTTTAAACTAACCCCAATTCTTCTTGTCAAACATCTCCTTTGCTTTCCCTGGATTTTCTTCAGATTGTCCAAACTCCGAACATTGGCACTGGTTAACTGGTATGATTTCACAGATGAAACCTCAACAGCCCTAAGATGCACAAAATAAATATTTTTTATTTACAAACCATGACCCTGAATATACATCCTAGTTGGCTTTATTCTGGGATACAGCATCACACTCCAGTGCCTGTTTAATCTGTGGTACACAATGATGTTTAAACCCCTTTCTTCAATACCGTGCACCTGATCTTTCTTCTCCAAGCAGCCTGCGTTGAATTCCCGTGAATGAGTTGTTACTAATTTTGCACGGTTTCTCCAATTTGAGTGTGAATTGTGTTCTGTCAACTTGATGCCAGTTGCGAATTTTATGAATACACACAATGCCATTAATTAATGATCAATGAAAACCCTGCCCAGTATGGAACAGGGCATCAGGGTATCTAACAGAAGGAAAGACACTACATTTCAGTCATTTTAAGGATGGGAAGTCACCAGACCTCCTGAAAGCTTTCAGGCAAACTTCCTGTAAGCAGAAAACAACAAATACTGCACCCAGACACGTTCAGTGGTTTTTTCCCCCCTCGCAGAAAGTATATGCTCAGTCTGAAATTCAGATTTCTTGGGAGTAACCAAATGTATATAAGCACGTCAATCCATGTTTGACATTCTCCACATAACAGAACCCACAGGCAGGAAAGCTAATGTGAGCTTCACTTCTCACTGCACTCCATTACAATAGAAACAGGAGATGAGCAATATATACAGGAATGTATTTTGCATCTGTATGGCTTAGTATAACTCTACAGATTTATTGCTAAAAATCTTGGTGGGAACTGTTCGGCATTGCAATATTTTAAGCAAGTTCCACAAAACACCTTGCACTTCCTTGAAGCCCAGTAATTACTCAGCTTACTTTCTGGGCTATTATTCTCCTCCAGCATTGTATAACCAAGACGTTTACATTATTTGACATTGCACTGGACACAAGTCTAAAAAGCGGGATGACAGTTGCACTCAAATTTAATCCTTTTTATTGCCGTCTCGTGCAATATCCTCAACTCCCATGGACTAGAAATTAATGTTTTGCGTTCCCAGTATTTTAAACCACACATATGTTTTGATGCAAGATGAAACATCCGTTAAAGGCTTAACAAATTGAAATTGCAGTCATCTAAATTATGTCTTTATGGAAGTAGCACAAAGATATTAGAGATGAGAATAGTGAAATGTTAGATATTTAATCACTGGTCTAGGACAGCAATGAACATCTGCATCAAAGTGGTGGTGTTTACCAGCTTTTCCCCAGGATATTCATCAAGTAGAAACTTCAGAATTGTGTCTGATCTCATTTTTAATACTAGGATATGTATTGGAAGTCCATGCCAGACACTGATGAATCCTCCTCTCCACTTCTTGGTATATACAGTTTCACCCGGTCCTTCCCCCACATCTCCCTCTTTCCACCTCCCATGTGTTTTCCCATTATCTTTATACCATCTTAATTATTTACTCTTTATTATTCTACTCTTTCAAAAGCCTTATTTCTTTGAGGCTCCCACTCTAACCTCATGCTTCCTGCCATTCATCTGCTGAATCACATCTACCTCCTCCCAATTGTCTTCAGTCTCTGCATCAGTCTCATTTCCTTCCCATGTGTCTCTTGCTTCCCTCATTCCCCTTCATTCCCAACTTCTTCCTTTCCCATAGCTTTCCTCCCATTAAAGAGGATCATTCTCCTTTCCCTTTCACAGGAGTTAATATAGGGAGTATTTTTTGCCAACAAACCAGTGCCTAGCCTTGGTTGATAAACACTTCCAGATTGTATCAGTCTCACTAGTTCAACTACATCAATTCAGCAGCTTCAATTGCTGCCACACAGCCAAAACTACAGGCTACCAGAGTTCAACAAGCGTTTACCATAAAAATAACACTTATTTTGTAACTGCTAAAAATCTGGGGGAAAAAAAAAATAAATCACAAGAACATTATATGCCCTGGTTTTTGTTCTCTTTAGATCTGATTTGCTTCACAGGAAATATTAGTCTTGCCAAATAATCAAGGAATAAAATTACTAGCACAGTTTCTACAAAGTTAAGTTTGTACAGATGAAAAGCTTAAAATGCTGAAAACAGTATTATTTTTCAGATATTCCCTACTACTTCTGCTCCAGAAAAGTCACATGATTCAAATTACAGTTTCCAGAGGAAGTCATTAAAGAGACTTTCTATCAATGATGGTTTTATATGTTTGCACTCGGTCCTTGGCACAGACTCAGTCTATATTTAGAATGCACAGTATAAAGAATGATTGACACAAAAGCAATTAGAAAAATTTCATTTAGAATACAAAGACATATGCAGGGACAGGATGATACTCACTTTCACTGTAATTCTAGACAGTTTACAGGAGCTGCACAGGTTTGAAGAGGGGCATGCAGTAGCCAGCCCTCCCCGTAAGTGCCACCATCAGCCAGAAAGCCTGGAGCATCAGGCGAGTCACTGTCTTCCTTTGGGGAAGATTGCTCTTGGGATGGCAGGTACAGAAATACAGTATATTAAGAAACTGAAAAGACTATCAAAATTTTTTTATCAGCTAGAGAATATCACACATTAGGTATTATTCCTTCAGAGTATAAAAATGTAGTGTTCTCCCCAGTAATACTGGTGGGCATATGATTTGTTGGGGTTTTTTTGTTTGGGATTTTTTTTTTTTTTTAAACTGTGACAAGATCCTTGGATGGATTTCTGCTAGGCACGTTAGTTTCTCTGTGCTTTTGAAAGCTGTATTGGGGTTCGGGCCTCCTCCGCTCTGGCCATTTTTGGTCCAAAGCAAAACAAAAATTTGAATCATGTTTACTAACCTAACACATCACTACCATTCACTGACGAATGCTTAATACATAACTGATGTGTTTAAATTAGCATCCTCAACTAGGCTTGCAATAAGGTTTTCATATTTGTCTTAAATAAATGCCTATAGTAATGTATTAGATGGGCATCAAGAACTTCTCAACATCCCTTGAAACCTTCTGAACCATTATGATTTAAATACATGGAAGCAGGAGTAAGTTATACTTAAAAAAACAGGAAACTTGACACTGCTCCAACCAAACCCAGAAAAAAGTACATGCTGAAAAACAATAAAAAACACACTATGGGCTTCAACTGACATTTGACAGCAAGAGTTTATCTTCTCTTATGGAAATACTAAAGAGTATGAATAATTCCTTCTCAAAAGGAAAAAAGTATTAGAGTGGTAGTAGTTAACAAGCAGGTAACATAGAGCATTACAAGCAGATGACTGCAGCCGCCCCAGGAGCTGCATTCTAAAGCCCGACAGACTAACATACTTAACCGATGGATAGGAATTATCTGACCAGCATTTTCTGTATTCTGATGAGCATCACTGACAAGGCAGGCTAATAAGGCATTTTTGTAATCTTATCTCTTTTGAAAATGCCTTTTTGATCTACATCAGAGCAAGTCAGATAAACCAATTTTAAGCATTTCAGAGGCCAAGTTACAATCCAGCACAGAGAAAGCATAAAATAATTGAGCAAGTACTTTTCCATCTTATAAAGAACTTCCTAAATGAAGGTATTCTGCACTTCAGATTATGTAACTATTCAGTTTTGTTTCACTTAAGTTGCATGATGTAAAAAAGCTACATATGATGCCCCACTGATCAAGTCAACCCGTTTGCACCTAAGGGGAAATGTAAAAGAGCATTGGTTTTGCTATAGAAAGGTCAAGCACAAAAGTAAGTTCAATGCCATTCTAAGGAACAGAAAAAACTTGAAATTTCCTAGGTTATGTACCAGATCTGATGGAATTTTTATTCCATTAAGCAACTGCAAAGAAATTATCTTCCCCTCTCAAATCTTGTTAGCATTTTCAAGAAACATTACAGAGCACCCTTGAGCATCCTTTATCTCCTGACATAACTACCTTCAATATGCAGAAAACATACTGCTGTGAAATTCATGTGCTTCTAAGATATGAACACAATGTAAAAACCCCCTCTATTTATATACCCAGTTATCAGCTAGACAATTGCATAATGGGATGAATCTTTTTTCTTGTTTTTAGTGAGGTTAAATAAAAGCTGCAAAGGACTAATGCTCCACACAAGAGAGCTGACACAGAATACCCAAACCAACGGTTCTGTTGTCATGGGCACCAACAAGAAAAAGGCATTTAAATGCCAAGATTTTTAAGAAAACCTTTACTGAACTGGTATAAAGTCAGACCTACAACATTATACCTTGGGAACCAAAACTAAATAGCTGTAAGAAAAATTCTGCTGACAAAAGAGCAGAGGCCGCAATAAACCAGCAGCCCTGAATGCCCTCTCCATCAGTGGGTTTGACACCGGGCCATGCCAGGCTGGAGGGCTGAGCTGCCTAGCAGGTAGCTATGGAGGCAGGGGGACAGACCTTAAGCATGCAGTAAGGCAGGAGGGGTAAGACCACAACTGTGCTGTTTAGCAGCTGTGAAAACTCTTCTGTCTCCCCTGATTTCATTTCTAGCAAAAGTAGTTACTAGCCTTCCCTTTAGGAGTACATGGAAAACACACAACCAAGTGCAGCTTTATTGTTTTTCACAACATATGGAATAAGGCGGTCCTCCAGGTACAGTGATCAAAAACTATTGTGCCTACTGCTATTGTACGAAGTTGTCTCAAACTGATGCACTAGGATCCCATTTCCGCTTACACATGGGAAAGACACATGGAGTAACTTCAGAAGGACATTTTATAGCACGTTTTTGCTGACCTACGTGTAACCAGGTGGAGAGTTCCTCTCCTGAGGGCACAGGTTCCTACAGCACAGAGTCATCAAGTCACCACCCCCACCCACCTTACCTGATCAGTTATTGACAGGGCACTATTTCCCTTGCCCTGTCAAGGTGGTGATCCACACGAACAAGGGAAGGCACCCAACAGCACTGTGAGAGCCCAAAGCAATCCTGGGATGGGCAGCAGGGATAGAGCTGCTGGCAGAGCTCCAGCTGCTCTGCAGGATGTTCTATGCTTTGGGAGAAGCAGCACGACATTGGGCAATTTGAACTGCTGCACTGAAACCAATGCGGAGACAATAGAAAGTCAAACTTGATCGCGAACCAATACAAAAGTTGCCTTTGTTTTTAAGCACTTCAGCAGCTAAGCACTTCAGAGGCTTAGATGGTCTCTTTTCTGCATCACTTTACAACCCTAGTTAAAGATGCTAGAACAGGCTGTGGTTGTTCAGAAGAGGACATTGCTCTATACATACGTTTTCTGCTCCTATCAGAGTTAGCATACAGCCTTGCAGGACAGTCGGCAGAATTTTCAAAAGCATCTTAGTGGATTAGAAGCAAGCTTGTCAAAAAGCACCATATACTGCTACCGGTCTCCAAGGGCCTGATTAATTCGCCGCCACCACCTTTTCTTTTTATAAGTGAAGCTTAAGGCTCTAAGCCAATTAAGTGGCTATTCACAGCACTGAATTTAAGGTAGGGAAATTAGTTGATTATATCCCTCATTCACCTTCTTCCACTCTGTTTCGGGGTTTGTTTTTTTGGGGGGTTTCAGGTTGTGGTTTTTTTTTTTTGAGAGAACAGCAGAAGCCACAATTATTGTAATTGGAAGCAGCACACAAAGAAATGGAAGTAGGTCAACAAAAGTGGACCAAAACTATGAAAAATTGCTGTTAGAGTACTTGTTTCATTAACAAGTCTGAAGTATTTGATAGTCCTGTGATGCTGTGTAGCTTTCTCAGGTGGGGCTACCTTAGTATTTAAGACTGACGTGCAAAATAAAACTCAATGCATTATTGCATTTACAGAAACACAAATTATGAACTTCTTTTACAGTAAAAAGTATTTTTCTTAAGCTTAAAGACCGATAGATTAGTAACACAGATACGTACTGGCAAGCATACAAGCAATTCCAGTGTGCTAAGATTTGTTTCCCATTATTCACTGCATCATTTCTATACGGTTTCAGAGGTTGTATCTATTTACAAATGAAGAGTCTGTCATTTTAGAAGTGAATGAAGTTAGAGGACTTTTCTAGAACTTATGTACATGGAGACTTTTAACACAATTTCTTTAGAAAAGTAGCAGGATTCACTTTTACATTCAAAGAATTAAGGTCAAATCAAGTGTAATTAAGAAATTTAGCCTTTGTAAGAAAGTGTTTTCATGCAACTTAAACGATCTCTGAAGCATACCACCTTTAATTTCTTTTGAAGAAAAAACACCAACAAAAACACACAATGATGCACACATACATTTCTTTCTTCAGACTGAGGCCATAAACTGTCTAATTCTATATAAAGAAGTCAGTGAATATTCTTAACCTGTGTCCATATCCACAGAAGAGAGTTGCTTATTTTCCTCCATTGTATATAAATATAGGCACACCTTCACTTTATTTTAACTTTCCAGACTATACTGATCTTCTCCATGTGGAATTCAAATACAAAAAAGCTGATACTATACTCCCTCACTACATTGTACAAGCAGCCAAGAGGTTCATACGCAACCAGGCTAGCCTGACATGATCAAGTCTTGAGTTGAACAGAGTACCAAAATAGGTTAGATATTTTTATCTGGTCATTTTTTGAAATGCCAGTTTTAAATGTATAGATGAATTAAAAAAACCAAACCCCCAAACAAACAAAAAACCCATTCCTCCTTTCCATTCCTTATAGGTACACATTTAGAAATGGTCTTACGATATTGTAAGGAACGTAACCATTATTGAAAGCAACACCAGAGACAGAATTTTATAAAAGAGCTCTTGCTGTTTAAATCAATGGGGTTTGGATTGTGGGGAGGTTGTGGGGTTTGTTTGCTTTTGTTTGTTGGGTTGAATTTTGGTTTCTTGGGGGAGATTCTTTTTTTTTTTAAAGAGCTAAACAAACAAGAAACACTACCTCCATGCCCAAAATCCAAATGAGAAGGTAAAGATCTCCGAGCTCAGGGGTAAGTAACAGAATCCTGTGTTGTCAACAACTGCACTTTTTCCACAATACAGCCAGTTCCAAATAAATTTTCAGCAAAATTAAAACAAAATTAAAGCATGTATAATATATATGCATTATGAAAAAGGAAAAAAAAAAAAAGAAACTGATCTCTCTTCAGCCCAGAATAATGAAGCCATTTAAGGAAAACAGAGAATTAAAAAGCTGCATTAGGGCTGCAACAATATTAAGAGGAGATAACATACATAGAAAGCCTGAGGAAAACACTGAAGACTTTAAAAATAAAGTAATCCTAAGAGTCATTGTTCTATATGTATACAGACACATACACATAAAGCATAGCATTATATGTTTAAACTGCAAGGTCTGCAGTCTCATAGATACCAAACTGCTGGAAACAGTCCACAGTTTTCAACTTAAGCAGTTATATAAGACAAAGAAGTAAATAGCCTAAACTATTAGGTAATTTTTAGTTACTTTTATGCTTGTTTGACTAAACTCAGACTTGGCCAATTTCTTGGGGAAAATTTCAGATTATATAACTGCACTTTACAAACATGCCAGCCTCTGAAGTACACCAAGCCACCTGGTATTTAGAAAAAGATTAAGTATGTAACTTAAAGTTTAGAAGCATATACTGAAATCCTTCTGGTATTCCAGCAATCCCAGCTATAATTGAAAGCAGAGAAATCTATTCATTTCTCTAAATGTTGCATTTATTACAAAATATCATCAATGCAATGAGACAGAATCTCCTGAAGTGAAGGCCAAGACAGCTTAATGCAACTCAAACACTTTTCACAGCACTCAGTTTCTGAACTGCTGCTTCACTAGGTTGGTTGCTTTACTTTGGGGTGTTTTGGTTTGGTGGTTTTCTTGGGGTTGTGGTTTTGGTTGGGGTTTTTTTTTGGGGGGTGGGGGATGTTGTTGGGGGTTTTGTTNGTGGGGTGGGAAGGAAGAATCCCAAGACATACAGACATACTAGAAGAGGTCATGATGCTGTTTACAGCTCACAACTACAGAATGATGCTGCATGGGGTTATTAACTCTTCCATTTTGACTGACGTTTCATCATAAAATACTGTGCTTGAACGTGACCCTTGACAATGTCCATTAACACACTGGAACAAACAATTTGAGGAGTTATCCCTGGCTTTTTTGCCATGTGTTTCACTGAAATTTCTACTTGGGAAAGGCAGCCTCTCCTTTGTACAAACATGGGATTCAGCTCAGTTCCAATATTGAATGCAATGTTGCATAACAGTCAGGGATGCGTCTATGTTTTATGAAATGATGTAATCTCCCCATGGAACACGTGTTTAAATTATGAAGTGGCTGGACATGGGACACTAAAAACTGGCAAGTACAATACTGAACTGCTCTCATGTTAACCAATTTTCCATGCATGATATTTTACTATAAGAGATTTAGCATTGAAAGCAGATTTTACTTGTTTTGAAGACTTTGTTGACAAACTAAATTGAGAAAATTAAGTATTTCTAAAGAGAAAAAGAAGTTAAAAAGCATAAAATCAGACTGGAGTTTTATCAGAAAACCTATGCCAAAGGAGTAAATAACCCAGCACTGTATTTGCACACCTTCATAAGGCTGCACAGCCTGACACTACTACATCTCTCTTCCCTCTCTCCCTTCTTCCTCTCAAAGTGTAAACTTCAGCTTTTATTAAAATATTGGGAAACACTTGAAAGTTGACTTAAAGGTATGAAGTAACAAACAGACATTACATTTTAGTTTACTCTTGATAGCTAAAGCAGTAACTTCCATGCAAGTTTGGCCTTAAGTTCACTATGTAGCCCATCTCTGTTTTAACAAAAACATAAGTCTCTTGCTTTTATCATAATGCCTCCGGGAATGTGCAAAGCTCTTCCCTTGTGTCTAAACAACATTCAAATAAATGGGAGCGATATTTTAATAATTTGATCGAAGTCTTTCAGTACAATTATTTGCCTCGAATATAGCATTACAGTTGCAAGAGAGCTTGCAAAAGGGAAAGTTTAAGGAAAAAAGCATGAAACTAAGTTGTCACGCAACAAATGCCCCAGTACCCTCTGCTAGTTATTGCTGCCTTCCTTCTAACCTCTTCAGTGCCGCTATGTTTCACCCCCTCCTGCCATTCTCCTTAGATATGAATTTGACCTGTTATGGACTTGACTTACCTTTGAGATATGCTAATGAAAAATAGCAGGTAGTAAATATTTTTATAATTGAAACCAGTTTTAATTTTAAAAAGTTACTGAAGCTTGGGTGTTGAAAGAGAAGATGAAAGAATAAAAAGAAAAAAGAGATTAGGAAAAAATACACAAACAGAACATGGACTCTTTTCTTAGCCAACTTAAAATGCATCGGTCATAAGAGGGGAAAAACAGAGAAACACAAACAAGCAAAACAAACAAAAATGCAACAAATGCCAAAACAATAAGTGACAAATGACTGAACAGGTGAAATGAAATAAGAGCAGCTCAAGAAAGAAAATGAATCGGTGGGTACCTTCAACAGATAACAGATAAAGAAGAGCTGGAGATCGCAATCTGGAGAAAACAGATGAGGAATGACAATATGGGAAGAACAGGAAGAAAGAGCAACAGAAGTTCAGTGAAAGCAGCCTTTTTTATTTCTTTACAGTGAATGGTGAAAGAGACCCCAGAGTTATCTCTGCTCTGTAAGCTCAATTTACTTTGCATATCCCTTCCTTGCCTTTTTTAACCTCCCAAAATCTTCCCTCCTCCAACTCTCTGACAAAATCCCTGCCTAGAACCACTAAGTTTTGAGGAGATGAAATCATTCTTTCAAGGCTGTCTGCATTCTAAGCACATGCATATCCTCATTATTTCAACAGCCATAAAGAAGTTAAGGCATGCACCTGGAAGGGGGGTGGTGGTGGCAGAAATTAAAAGAAGGAAATAAAAAGAATGAGGAATACGGGTGAAATCTAAACTCACATATATTCATTTCCTAAAATTCCTAAAGAGCACCTTAAATTACCATCAACAAGCACTGCTGCTGAATGACATGGTGTTCACCTGCTCCCAATGCATTAAGCATTACAGATTCACACAAGCATACAGGGAGGCAGCCCGAGGATACAGTTTGGGTTAAAACGGCTAGCACATGCACAGAAAAACCCAACTCTCCCCAACAGGAAAAATTAACCATGGTTAGTTTTAAGCCAGCCTGGTCCCTTATATGACAATACAAGCACCAGTGACAGCACAGCAGAAAGGGCTGGACCCAAGAACAGGAGAGCAGGACAGGTCAGTATTTTGGGAAGGGAGAGGGAAAAGTGTTAGCTTGTACCTGGTTTAAAAGTGTTTGTGGAACTATAGCATCTGGCCATATAGGATCTGGCAATCTACTCTGAACTTTTATACCACTGAATACATCTTTAAAAGACAATTAATATCATTCCTAAGGAACCATAACAGAGCGAAAGAGTATGTTGAGAGCTGAAGGGGAATGTATGAAAAAGTTACTGTCTCTCAATTTGATCTTTAATTTATCAGAGTGCAGAAAATCTGAAACCTCCAGAACACGAGGCTTTGGGATGCCCTGAACTCTTCAGCTCCCGTGCAAAGCAGAGCAGACCACACCAGTGCCCATTCTTTCACTACTGCTGGACAGGAATCAGTCATTACACAAGTGCTCTGAGTTGTTTCACTTCCCTCTCTGAAGCCTTAATGTTACGCGATCTCTGTCAGCCTGAACAAATTGCTCACTTAGGATGCTACTGGAAGATTTCTATCTGTTTGTGTGTTTTCTAAACATGTATTTCAAAATACTTTAACCCTCATCACCAGAGCAAGACTGCAGCATCTGGTGCTCATTAAAGCCAGGAAATTCCTGTTTTGGTCTTTATGAAACTGTTGAGAGTTGATAATTGATTTTTGAATTCTAGCCTTTGCTACAAGCTATTTTAGCAATTTCATAGTAAACAAGAAATTTTACATAGTAAATTGTTTAAATTCCACATAATACTAAATGTAGGCATTAGCATTTTGCAATTCAAAGTTTTCAGAAAATATTTACCAAGCTGGAGTTAATGAATTATTATTATGATATTCAATATATCGTATTTTGCAATCACTAAAAGCTATAATCAGCATAACATAGAAAAGAAAGAATTTAACAACTTGCCGGTCATCTACTCCTAGCAATTCTGCTTCACCACAGAAATATTTTTTCCCCACAGGATCAGGAAAACATTCTGGGTCTTGTACAGAACTTAACCTTAAAACCTCGTTGAACCTTATTATGCACACCTTGTCTACAAATTTCAATAATTAGAAAGAAAATATGTACTCTGTCTTTATTGATTTGGTATTAACGATCTCAAATCAAAGACTCACCAGACAATGAGAAGAACACAACATTAAGCCCTAAATATTTCATGGTAGACTGAACACCAGGACAAAAACACCACCACCATTGCTAGCGATGTCTTCCTGATGACTGTTTTTCCCCCTAATATTTTGGCAGGAACACTGTGAATGACCAAAGGCCACAACATGCATCCACAGAATGTGATGCTACTGAAACCACAGGCAAATTATACTGGACAATTATGTGAAAAATTTGGTATCGCTCCATTACGACAGGGTACAGTGTATGGCTGGGGTACAAGACTGTCCATCCGTAACTTCTTGTCTGGGAACCGAGTGCCTGATAAGCAGTCATTCAGTGAGGGAGCAGGAGACGGGAAAGATAGCGTGTTCCGAGTTCGAGTCCCCAGAGAGCCGGCCAGTTACTTGTTGCAGGCTCTCCGCTTAATCACAAAATGTCATTAAGTGAAGCTAGAGTATGTTAAACACTTAGAATATTTTCCCTATAGAAACAGCTGCTGTAGCTGCAAATGGAAAGTTACAGAATTGCAAACAATTGATACCAAATGTAAACAGAATATACAAACTACACTTTATTTCACAAGAAAGAGGAGCCTCGAGGTTAAGGGGTTCTTCACACACATATTGTAATTTGCTATCTTAGGCATACCTATACACCCAACTTCGCAAAGCAAAGCTAGCCAGAGTGCAAAAATCATAACTCTAGAGCCACCGTGCAGCCCACAGGCATTTGAAACTTTTTTAATAGTACAGCATATTGCTAAAATGCCTAGTTTGCAGCCCATCACTATCTAAAGTTTCTTTTGGCATAAAGACTTTCCAGGGTAATGATTCCCACTGCAGATGCACTCAGTATGCCCAGCTGTATCATGTATTCCCTCCCCTCAATTCTTAGTTTTATTATCAGCTCGTAACTTTTAGCTGTTTTATTTCCCCTGGTATTCAAATTCATTCCATATACTTATACAGCTTCACTACAAATCTAACATTATCTTCTCTTTGAGATCACTAATAAAGAGGCTAAATTAATCTACATATGAAGCTGCATCTTTAAGTACCAATCTAGAATCCAAGCCAGCCACCTCTTACCCCTCTTTTCATGGTCTTTAATCCGTGCTTTTCCTCTTCAGAACTACGCTCATTTAATTTGAAAGAAAACAAGTGCAGGTACTGCTTTATTTCAAAAGAGAAACACACTCTCCTGCCTCAGTTTCCTGAGGAGCTTTAGCTGTGTATCAGTTCACAGCACCTCGGGCAGAAAGCATGCAGAACACCACAGGTAGAACGCGGGTTTGCACACAGACACATCACACTCATATTACTATAAACATTAGTTCCACGTATAAATATATACATACACATGACACCTGCACTTTTTCCAGTCTGAATTCCTTCCCCCTCTCAAGTGAGATTCCTTTCATGCAAGAGGGGAAAAGTTAAATCAATTTGTACTTCAATACCATGTGGGAAAGTACCTCAGAGACTGAATCTTACTTTACACCATAAAAATGTTATTAATCCTGCACCTTTCTACACAGACTATTTTTCTTCCCATGATACTTTCTTCATTTACAAAGTTTAGCCCACATCTCTACTGATACATTCCAAATATAACGTACAGAGAAATCATTTGAACTCCACTTTCTTGGCTTTTAATATGTATCAGTCTGATACATATTAAACAGAACAGAAATACATGCAATGTTAAAAATCACTCCCCATTTCATTTTTCCTGTAGAAGGGGAATAAATTATTACTTTCATTCAGTCACACCTATGATTCTTTAACAACAGAATTAGAAGGCTTATTTCAAAAAGAGATGATCCAGACCTTGGTTCACATTCATAGGCTGTAGTTCCAAAAGCAGCATAATTTAACACACAAACTACTGGCCATTCTTACAAAAACAGCTCTACTTAGGTTTCTTAAAGAAACCAAGACAGCACACAGACTGTCTCTGTCAGGGACACAATGAGTGTATCCTGTTCTAACTGGGATTGACCACCACACATCTTTGTGCTCTATAGAAACAAACAAAAAACCACCATAGAACACCCACTAATCTACAATGTTACTAGAAAGACTAACTGACTTCAGCTGCTGTACAATAAAGTGATCAGATGAGATGTAGAATTATACAGGAGAAAGCACACATGCTAAAGACAGTAAGTACAATAGCATCGATAATAAAGTACTTGCAGAAGTGCAAGGTACTTAAAATGGGTTTGTACGTCAAATACCGATATAAAGCTGAGAACTTCAACAAGAGATTCTTATAAAAATAGTAGACTGAAATTAAAATTGCAGGTGTCCAGTATTGACACGGTAACTCTAAAGACAGAATTGTTTATTCTGTGGTTTCACTGTTTTAGCAACTAACTTCACCCCATAAAAATAACAAAGATACCTTTTTTCGATTTTGCTCCAATCTTCAATTTTGATGGCCAAGCAATCTGTGTGTTTGTTTCTTCCATAATCTGTTAAAAAGAAAGAATTTATGAAAAATTAAGTTTTTATTGTTCTCTTACAAAGTCAAAAGTTAATTTTTTCAAAAGACGTTTACCATTTTTAAATTTGTTGGCTATTATTAATTATAAATAGCACAAGTCATTAACTACTTTTCTAGTTTTCTTGAGATGAATTTTGGTCTGACAATAGGTGGAGCTGAGTTCTGGTAATTCAAAAGAAAACCAAAAAGAAAGCCAAGACGCTCAACAAGTTCCATGAAGTTCAAATGACCACTACTAGCTAAAGCATGTTTTAGGTCCATCTCAGAGAATTTCAAGTCTTTACACTTCAATTAAAAAAAAATAAAAATTTCTTTACTTATCTTAAAATGTCTTTTCATTAAAGCCTATCAAATGATTTAAATCAAGTCCTTTTGAGTCTCCTTAAGTCAAGATACATCAGCTTACCTGCACAGGTTTTGGTGTTGTGGTTTTTTTTTTTTTTTTAAACCTCCTTTATCTGAACGCAACTTTTCATTGTAAGCCTATCTAGGCTTCAACAGGCACACACTCACACTTTCAAATCCATGTGGTCATTTGGCTCCATGTAGACATTCTGTTGACACCTGTGTTTTAATGAATAAGTCCACTAGCCATAGGTATAGTATACTGAAATTTAATACTGGCACAGAGTTGCAGTGCATTACTAATACATTTAGTAGTAATACACAAGAAGGAGAGAATTAAACCAAAGACTTCATATATATGAATTGAAATTCCATTCTAAGACATGTTGGGCCTGTCAGAAGAGAAGTTCTTTAGTCTCAGTAATTTTGAGATCTCATCAATAAGTATGATGGGATCATACCTCTCATCACACTTGAGAGGTTAGAGTACCTGATAATCGTGAGTAAGAAGATAGTATCTCATCATTGTGAGGACCTGAAAAGAGATCTGCCCGTATTAGTCCATGGCGAGATGGTTGTAGGATGCCAAGACAATGCATCTATTAAACATATATCACGCTAGGCTGTATCAGAGAAGGTTGGTTTTTGTTGTTGGTTTTTTTTTTTAATAGAGATGTTGATTATAGAAGGTCCTGATGAATTTTCACCCAGAACAAATTGTCCAGATCTGCTCACACATGGACAAGACTTTGTACTGCCACAATCAAAAGGGTCCTCACTCCTTTGAAAATTTCAGTAGCTTATTGTAAGAGAGATTATGAGCGATCAGTTTGCTCAGCTTGACTAATGTTAGTTACAAGGGGTCCCAGAACCACAGAACAAGTTTTGAAGATAGGGACCTCTGGAAGTCATTTAAGTCCAATCTCACACTCACAGTGACGCCAACTGCAAAGTTAGGTCAGGTTGCTGTCAGAGCCTTGCCCATGAAGCTCTCATTACTTCCAAGGAGAAAGGAGATTCCACAGCCTCTCTGCACGCTTATTCCAGTGTGTGACCACTTTTACTGAGAAATTATTTGCTCCTATTTGATTAATTTTTTCCTTTGCTCAACCTTTGGCTATTGTTACCTGTGCACTTTTAGGAGGAGCCTGACTCAGTATACCTTCTAACCACCCATAGGGTAGCTGAAGACTGCTATTAGATCCCTCTCACCTCACCTGCTGAACAAACTCTGCTCTCGGCTTCTCTTTGTACATTCACTGCTCTAGTCCCTTGATCAACCTGGTGATCATCCACTGGAGTCATTCCTGCTTGTCAGGATCTTTCTTGGGCCAAGAGGGACGTAACTGGACACAGTACTCTAAGCAGCCGCACAGTAACTGAGCGGACAGATCACTTCCCTTGATCTGCTGGGTCACACTATGTTAGTGAGTCTATGTAAAAATACTGTTGCCAAAAAGGGGGGTAATATGTACTAGTGAGATTATTTCACACATATAATGGTAACAAGTAAACAAGTGCTCACTGTAAACTTAGGCTGTAAAGTAGGAAAAAATATAAGTCAGAAGAACTCAAAGAATACTTGACTGCTGTACGTAGGAAAGAGGTAGGAAAGGAAAAGGAGAGAGCTTGTCAAATGGTAACTCTCAGGGTCTGATTCCTCCTATATCAAGAATATTTGTTCAATTTCCACCAAAGGAATATAAAAAACCCACAACAACTAATTGTGCTCTTTGGATTATCGATACAAATGAGAATTATAATGCACAAAGAGCAGACACTATAAAAAAAAAATCAACTCACCACAACTAGTGGGGGCAGGGGGAAATTAAGCAAAGCAGTGCATTTTAGTACTTCTAGTCATCTGCAAGAAGCATAAGCAATAATAAAAAATTCAAAATCCAAAATTACTAATAAAGCTACTTCCAAGGAGAGAATGAATGCATTAAGAAAACAGCTACAATACCAATAAGTTTTCCCTAATAGCATAATTCAGAACGAAGGCAGACTTCTCTAACAATTCTTAATTCTTATCTTCTACATCCAAATCCCTAGGATACCACAACAACTTCCAGATTAGTACACCATGTGGAAAAACTGGAAGTGTCAGCCAGACTTCATTATACTATATTTTTGGATTCAGCAAATATTGGATAATAAGTTACAGCTGAAATAAGACACTTCCAGGAGGGTGAAATTCTATCAGCAACATACATATTTTTCACAATTTTCCAATCCAGATGTGAAAGAAACTATTTCAAAGAATTCACTTGTGTCTGATAGAGGGCTTTGGGCCGGGATTATTCTTAATTACACAACAGGCGATGAAATACATAGAAAATAGGGAGGCATTCATGAAAAGTAGGGAGATGCTAAAACAAAGAACGGTGCAGGACCAAGTTAAAGGAGATCCAACATAAAAGGAACCACAAGAACAGAGACAGAAGTGAATGAATGTCATTCAAAACAAGTGTTACATCCCATCAGTTCTTTACCCTCTCAATAAAAGTTTGAAGACTTCTGTCTTAAAGAAATTAAATCCTCACCATTTCTCATGCTAAACCAAAATCAAAGCCTACAACTTCAGAGATGCACACATTCTGGGGACATAGGAGAAAGATGCACACAAGATCTTCAAAGGAAGAGAAATCTGACTGCCAGCCACTCAGATGTGGCCACCTAATATCCTTAAGCTCTTTGGAGAACGCAATGCTAAAATTTACCACATTAGACCAAAAAGACGACTCAGTCACTACAAAGACAAAGTTTATCTTCTGTCTTAAGCAGTCATACAAAGAAAAAAAGTAAATCTGGATGCATTTAAATGAAGTGCACTTATTGAAGCAAAAAAATGCTCAGAGTATGTGCTGGCTTTCAACTCCAGGCAGTAAACTTTATCGTAAATTCCAAGCTGATTGCAATAATCATATTTTCCATAATTTTGACAACCACATATTATATAGGGGAAAAAAAATAGTTTTTGCTGCAGCACTTATTTTTTCACCAGTGCAAATAATTTATCTTGCCTGTAAAACAATTTGAGAATTTCAAATGCCTAAAGAGGTTTGCAATGGAAAATAATTTCTCGTTTTATTTGAGAAATCAGGGCTTTCATTGAAACCCTTAAGAGTTTAAACTATCTTGCTTGCTTTTTAAAGTATTTATTGTATTTATTATTTATGTATTGTATTTATCGCAACAGGAGTGTCAAAGCCGTAGAAAATGAGAAAGTGAGATTTTACTATAGGCTTTAAACTTGAAGGTAAACATGATGTTGAAAATTGTGTGACTACAACTGCACAGCATAGATCACTGCTGCATCAACTTCTAGTTCTGTTTTATCATGCTAACCCAGGCAGTTTTAAGTGCCAGGATTTCCCCCGCACACTCCGAAACAAATCTGGAATCATTCCATAAAACCCTCAACTGCATATTGCAGGGGAATAGCTTTATTAGTGAAAACTCAGTGTTATGCCACATATCCAAAAGTACTCAGCAGTACTGCTCTCAAATGAACAAAACAGAAAACGGAACTCACTTTGCAAGTATGTAGATATATACATGAATTTTAATTATATAAATACTTTAGTTACAAAACATTCAGAGGAAGTTCAGCCTAGGGATGAGTGCATCAGAGTTCATGACCATCTAGACTGCAGAGCAGCACCTCTGCTTCGGCTTCCCTTTTCACATGAAATAAGTGATAGGGTTTATACCAATCAGTACTCTCCTCACCTTGAAGGATCAACCGACCAAAAGGAGCAGGCACGTTTGGCAGCAAGATTTAATCACATAGTAAATAACCTCATGCCGCTGCTTCTCAAAATGCAGGAAACCCTAAGAAAGGGTTTATCTGCATCTTCCCTTCCTTTCCTTTCCCCAAGAGAAACTGTGGTGTTTATGTAGCCAAAATATGTAAGCTATTCTCAGTGGAGAACATACAGAAGATGACACAAGATACTGAAAGACACCAACAAAACAAATAAGACTGCGCCCTGACCCTGAAAAAGCTGGCTCTAGTTGCATATCATTGGGACTTCATGAAAAAGGTCTCTAGCTGTAAGGCAGCTGGAGGAAAAGCTTTTGGCTCCCTTGTATTCCAGCTTGGGGAAAAAAAAAAAAAAAAGTATAGTTTAAGCACTTCGGGGAGTTTTTACATTAAGATAGTAAGAAGTTATTTTTCCTTATGTTGTAATTTTTGTTAGCTGATTTTGGATGGAAACTGGAATGTCCTAAATGCAAAAACACAACCAAAATTCCCCAAAAGTCCATGAGCATTTCAGAATTCAAAGAAAGTGTTTTACAGGCAGTAGATGAAAGAGCACAACCTATCAGCCAGGCCTGTCTTCATTTAAAACAAGCATATTAAATGACAGTAGTATTCTTTATAGTTAGTGTTGTTATGAAGTTATCTATTTGTGATCTTCCCACCTTTGGGATTTGTGCATCTCGGCCACTTCTGCCTCAGTTCTTATTCATGGTGAAAGGAAAAAAAGAGTAAGAGAGGAACCTGCATCTGCCAGTGGGTTTCTGCAATTAATTTTCTCCACTTCAGCTCAATGAGCTTATTCTAACTGAAATGACAAAAGTAACTCTCAAAGCTGCAAGCATAGTGCCAAAAAAAGCCAGTTTACTATTTCATCAATGGAAAAACCCTCTTTCAGTGTGAGGAATTAGTCTCCTCAATTTAACCTTCCTTAATACAACATAGATATATACACCATTTTTGCATGTAGAGTACTTTAACGTCTATATTTATTCATTGTCTAAAACCTTGTAAACACATTTAAATTATATTTTTAGAACAGATACATGTTTATCTTAGTCTATATTTACGCTGCTTGGGTTTTTTTCAATACACAATACTAGGTTTTGTAGATAACCTGAATTTTTCATGCTGTTAACCCTAGAAAGAAATGAAATTGTATGCCCATGGGTGTTTCTGTTTATCTGTCCATGTCGTGTTTTGAACAGCTGAGTTTGTGTTCAAAGAGTTTTCTAGGTTTTCCTCTGCACAGACTAAAACCAAACAGAAACACCTAGGTTTAGAAGAACATCAATGGCACTAGACATTTAAACATCTGAAGTACTGTAACAGTATCTTATTTTCGACTATCGAACAATGCAAATCCTCAGAGAGCACCTAACTACTCTGCTACTTGGGATATTTCAGAGACTACGCTCCATTTCTGGTAAACTGACTGCAAATCCTGTCTGAGCACCTGGTGACAAATGCTCAAAGCTGAACATATCGCGTGAAGTATTTTAGCTTCAAAAACCCCCACAATACTCCAATAAAATCCAGAATACCTTGTGAGCAAGGACCTCAAAATTTCAGTATGCAGAGGTAATTCAAGCACCAAGAAATAAGTTTCAAAAATCCTTTCCCTAACAGGGGGAACTACCTGTAGCATTCTCAAGGCTGGAGATAAAGTTACTTCTTACAAGAGCTGACCGTAAAAGTGGTTGGAGCAGACCATTTACGTAAATTATACAGAAGAAAATTAAGCCGAATAACTACAGATGATCGTGTCCATGAAAATAAAAGTCATTATTGTCTGTGAGGGTGCATAAGATACAGAGAATCAGGGGAGGGGACCAAGGAATATTTCTTCTAACTTAAATAACCCTTCTAAAAGTGATCCAGTTCCCTCTGAGGTATTGGGGCAGGTCTTTCTCCTTCAGCATATTAAATGACAAAGCAAAAATGGACTCTATAGGGAAAAATTACATCATCTTTCCCGATCTTG
This sequence comes from Aramus guarauna, assembly GCA_013400195.1. Lineage (NCBI taxonomy): Eukaryota > Metazoa > Chordata > Aves > Gruiformes > Aramidae > Aramus > Aramus guarauna. The sequence continues at coordinate 1,190,197 of VXBL01000835.1, read as the reverse complement.
GTTTTTACTCAGAAACTGCTTCTGTGTGCAGATGAAAAAAATTACCACAAAGTGTACAATCAAGACAGGACCCATATTACATTCTGAATTATCTTTAGAGTTACTCTTCATTTCATTCTCAACCCTGTGTTTACATTATCTCAGAGTAAGAATTCTTAGTATCTTTCAGCAAGACAAAAAAGTATGATCAAATAAGATTCAATCTTTCCACACAGTATGAAGTTGAAAATTAAAAAAAATTGATGCAGTGCTAATGTAATAAGTCTAGGGGAAAAGCAAATGGGGAAAGAGGGGGGAAAACTACTATGCATTAGCAAAAGAACAAAGAGACACTGAAGTACGAGACAAAATACAATGGCTGAGCTGCATCAGTAGCCTTCCTCCCCCCCCAAAAAAAATAATTGCTAGGATCAAGTTCTCCATCAAACAGATAGCAGGGAGGGATTGGAAATGCACAATAGAGGCTGTTCACTTATATTCCATGGGCACACCTCAGAGTGGTGAGTGTAAGGGCACCTCTAGAGAATTATCATCGGCAACATGACCATCTGGAAGTTCAGAGCCAATTGCATCTGCAAGTTCAAGATGGCTCCTAATCTCCATTTTAACAAATTATCAATAAATATGCCCTTTTCCACTGACATAAGAGAAGAATTATAAAGAGCTTGGAGCCTGAAACAATCCCCAACGTGTATTACTATAAAACAAGTGCTTCCCAGTGTAATTGTGTACGGTTAAAAATTGCTGCAGAGGAGAAAATCCCATGTCTGAGGGTGGGACAAGGACAGGGAAGGACAGAGAGGATTATAAAAAGTATTACTTATATAAAGGTCATGATAATAGAAATTCCGTAAGTAGATGTTTGGTAATCTTGTTTTGAAGTTCAATCTCCATCAGGTTAAAGAAAACACAGCAATTCTTTCTGGATTACCATAGATTGATAAATTTATGGAGGGCAACTCGTACCCAAGGACTGTTTCATACACAGTTGCTGAAGGAAAGGTGACCGATTGCTTCGCTACATCACTGTATCCATCCCCATTTTTAACTGGATTGTTTTCTGAGAACCATTTTCCCCTCGATCCTCAAGAAAATTTGTTCCATCAATTTTACAGAAGACAAAGATGAAAGTTACTGTGCAAGACAAAGAAAAAAATGAAATCCAGGAATATCAATAGTAAGAGAAAAGTAGTACCACAGTAAGGGCCTTTCAAAACTTGAAAGATGTTTCTCCATAAACATGGAGTATTAATGGGAAGACAGTTTTACTGTTGTAAAAAAACTAGCCCTCTCTGCAGAGCCAAAAAAGTCAAGCAGTTGCTGTTGTGGGTGCAGAAAGCAAGCCAAGCATTATGTTCATCTTCTACTAAGCTCTGCAAGTAGAAATAAAGATTCCTGCCACCAACACCCACCCCGACTTCTCCCAGCACAACTGATTCTCGAACCCTACCGCGTATCTTTTTGCTCTTCTACAGGTATATTTTAATTGCTTAATTATTTACAGGGAGCACACTTTTTAAAGGATAAAATGGAAAATACTTAAGCAGTGAGGTTAAATCACAGTGCTGGTTAAATAACCTTAAGATGAAATAACTGCAAAAGCTTTGTATGGTTTTGAACGATAAAGTGAGCTTTAAAAACAAAAGCTGTAACAAGACACCTTTTTTTAAGCATCAAAATCACTCCAAAGCCAGGTTTATTACAAAAAGGAGACCAAAACATGATGGAACTTTACTATCATCCATCATATGATACAGATTTATAAGCATTTGTTTTTCCAAATATTACCTAAAATATTCTTCAGGATACAAAATTAATTCAGTGGTTAACTGAAAATACTATGAGAGAGAGTGGTCACATTTATCTTACCACAAGATAAACATCACCCTCATTTTGTGCCTGTTATTTGTCCTCTACACCTAGAATATACCTTAAATAAGTAGTGAAATTGTTTGATATTAAACTGACATGTAGTGCTGTCTTAATCTCAGCAACATCTCTAAATGCATTCTGAATACAGCTTTGAGAATGATAATGAAAGCTGGGGCTCTGCACAGAATATTTACAAGTTTGAAGGTCTAGTTGATCAGCAATTATTTTAGTTTTGACAACAAAAACATTTTTCTTTTTAAGACAACACACACAAAACAAGTTCAACAAATGCAGTCACAGTTTTGATGTAAAATCTGCTTGCAATTAACAAGGCAAGAGTATCAGGGCAAAGGGCTTAGTGATCCCATTTACTAACTCTCTCTCAAAAAAGCCAACAATCAGTATTGCAGATTTCACTCATTAAAAATTTTTTAATATTCAAATGAGCATTTCATTTTAGAAAATGAAACCAATCTAATTCAGTATTAACCAAATGGTGACAGATGACAATTTTAAAATCAGACCTCAGGATGTCCAGTAAAAACACACACACACTTGGCTAGTCTATGAACATTTTGCCTTACATTCATAAAATGTCCATCTTGCATCTTCTCCTTTCAAAGAAGTCGTAGTAAAGTTAGTGTGGCCCCCTCAGTATGTATGCATTTAGAGCAGTATAAACAAGTTGACTCTTATAGTTTATTTGAAACATAGACTATCATTTGCATGAAAGTTTAAAAAAAAAAAAGTATTTCTACATAAGCAGGAGAAGACCTGAGCTGAAGAGTCACAGTAGACAAGTAAAATTCTACATGGGCTGATACTTATTTCTCCTTCTTCTAATGGCAAAGTGGTGAAGCAGCAGTATCTGAGAGGATGACTAATCCCTGAACATGAGTTTTGGCAGCAAGAACAGAGTGATGGGTGTAGCTGGAACCAGGACAAGTATTATATTTAATGGTTTGTTGGTTTTTTTGGGCAGGGGGGCTGGAGAGGAGAAAGCAGGGGAAGAACAAGGATGGGAAGGTTGAACAAGACACAAAAAGGAATTGTGTAAAGTTACTCAGGAACTATGAATTCAGCCTCTAAAACTAGTGAGGCTAGAGTAGGCGCTTGAGATGCTAGAGCCAGAACACATCAATGGTATGCCATCAAGGACTACTGGGTTTGGTGAGGAAATACAGGGTGTGTAAGAAGTTACAAAAGAAGAGATGACAAAACTTAGCCCAAAGCGTGGTGCAAATATAGGGGAAATTTATCTCAGAAAAAAATATTACTTAACAATGAAGTCCCCACAGCACATCATTAGAAATACCAATATGCAGCCAACTCTTCTCTTTAAAAGAAGTAGCAGCAAATTTCCTCCCTACAAATCAGGAACCCAGTGTATATTACAAATTTGTTTGTTTCTCATACTCACCTCCTCTTTCTTCATTTTTTTACCGGAGGGAAAGAAAAGAGTACAAGCATTTCTGAGGATCAAAATCCTTCCTCTATTTTAAGAGAGGATTTCACTGTCAGAGTGAAAAGGATTAAGTACCTCAATCAAGACTGTGGTGACAAATTGTTCCTTCTCTGTTTTTTTACAATGAACATCTTGTGCAAGATCTCTTTAAGTATAGCAATAAGGTGGCATTAAATGGAACTTCATAAACTAAAACTGTTTCACTTAGAACTCAGCTCCAAGCAGTGACGTAGAGAGTCACTTGGTATAATACTATGGGACCAAAATTCCCACTGTTTCTGACCAAAGGAATTATTCGCAAGCAACTCAGCAAGGATAGTTGCTGTTTTAAGACTTCTATCTGCAGTGGGCATTTCAAGGATTAGGCCCATCAGAGAGTATTTTCACATTACAGGTAAACTCTCAAGGTTGTCCCCATTGTATCAGAAGCAGCACAGGAAAAACTAAAGATGAAATAAAAAAGAAACCACACACCACCACCTTGTAATTACTCCATTCCCTTAACAGAATGATTGCTAAACTAGAAACGTGATGAATGCAGTTTTCTACAAGAATTAAGCTTTCCAACCACTTAGCTCTGCCTGAACTAAGCAAGAAGTTAAGTAAGCATTCTTGATTTACCTTTTTAGAGAAACCAATCCAACCTAAACAGTCTCCTCCTTTCCACTGGGCGTGGTTTTGCCAAAAGGGAGACAAACCTCTCAATCTCAAGATTTCCTGCAAATGTTGACTGCCACTGACATTCTTTCAACTCTCTAATCCATACCACCCTCCCCGAGCAGTCGCTTCCTCTTCCCAGGAAGCTAAATGAGAGGAAGTTCAATGTAAATTAGAAGCGCATGCCAGCGTTCCCATCACAGCCTAGCACAGCTGGGCGTTTCAAGTACATTCTGGAAACGTATGGCCTTAATATATCCTTGTCACATGCTATGAGCCAAACTCTACATCAAGGGGTTATTTTAATGCTAATGCAGATACTGATTTCTACCCTAAAAAAGTGGAAGGTGTGGAAACAGTTTCTGCAGTTCAAAACTGCTCCTGTGGTTGAAATAGAGACAAAACCCATGATATTGTATAATAACCATAAACTCACTATGTCTCACTAGCAAGATAAATAGCACTGGAAGAAACAGATAGCTGAGTGGCTGCCATCAGAAATAGAAATACAGCCTTAGGGAAACTAGAGTTATAAATAGGCAGTTTGAGAGGAGTCATGGATGAAGACACATGGAAAGAAAGTCCCTCAGAAGTTACTGCTGAACATGGATAATAATCAGTCTGAGACATCTTAGTCTCAGGTCAATGATTAATATTTTTTATGCCTAAAAATGCCCTAAGCCATTCATGTTTGAAGCTCTACCTACATGTTTCATGTTCAGAGATGAAAAAGGAAGATTGACCAACTTTCAGCTTGACCTACTGCAGACAGAAAAATATGTAGCTTCAGTTACATTTATTTCTATCATTGTATACTATCTATACTTACAAAAGCATTCATGTATCCATAAACACTGTATCAATATATTCACACATAAAAATTTTGCAAAAGTTAAGTTTTGCCCCAGATCAGCCTAACAGACATTTTTCAAAGATACAAATGAAAACACAGGATGTTGCAAAACAAGCTCTTTTACTGTCTGAAACAAACAGGGCTTGAGGCCGCTTCCTTACCCCCTTTGCTGCCAGAGCCTCCTAAACAAAAGGTAATGTACATTCATTAATAACTACTGCATACGGAAGAGGGATTTGACTGAAAGATAAAGATACAATTGGATATACTTATTTTTAACTTCTTCAAATAATCTCAGTTTCTGGTACTGGAGTTTTTTTTAAATCTCTGACTGGCTATTGTTTCCAATATAGACATTGGAAGAACAACTAATTTTAATGGATGGTTTCACCAAATATTGTTTCCAAAATGGCCTCAGTATCTTTTTAGGGTGCTACTCATTTAATGAAAACCAGATGCTATAAATAAAACATGTTATACGTAATGACAGGAAGGAAAAGGAAAAAATAAAAGCCTAGTCTTCCTTTACACTCCTAAGCTCCTGTTAACAGAAGAGATTTTGGTACACACATGCAACATTTGTCCATTTGCATCTTCACACTTCCAAGCATGACTACATCCCCTTCAGGGGACAACAGAGCCTGCAGTCAAGAGAAGCACAAGCATTTACGCACGCATTTTGCCTAAATCCAGTGATATCTTAAAAACCCCTAAGTATCTGAAACTGTGCAAATGAATATATTCCTACAAACATGATTTCTCTTTGATTAAAAAACCCCACAAACCCAAACAAAACATAAAAAGCACCACAAAACCTAAATAATCTCAAACATTCAGAAACAATGAAACCCACAAGTTACAGCTGGCTGGTGGTATATTGTGCTTTCCACAAAACCAAGTTCTTCAAATGAACCCTTTAAAGCCAGGAAAGTAAGAGCTGAGAAGCCCCTTCGGAAATACTCCAAAAGCCCATGACTAACACACATACACACTGAATTATGAAGTGAACAGCTTACATCTGACCTAGCGTCAAGCCCTTGGGCAGAGCACTACACGTGCATCACTTCCAGTCACTACCTTCTGCACGTGCAGCCCAAGAACTCCACCCAACCTCTGCTCAACCCACAGCCTTCGCTTATCACCCACCATACTGCTGACAGTCCCATGATAAGGGTAGATGTACGCTCTTGCCCTGAGAAATTTCAGAATGAGAGGTTATCATCAGCACTAACTTTTCCAAATGTTTAAGACTTGATGAGACAAGAACTAAAAACAGAAATGATGCATTAAATTCCCCTCAGTCCACACGGCCGACCCTCATCTGTTTTGGATTATGAACTCTTCAGGGCAGAGACCCACCACCTCCTTACATTTTATATAAGAGTGCCATGCATATCTATAGTGCTACATAAATTATATGTTCCTTGGAACAATGTCCTGGCTTTGTCTGGGAAGGGCCTTGCTTGCCTATGAGGCGTGAACCAGATGTTATAGAACTCAATGGAAAAATTCCACCATCAACTGAAAATGGGCTTTGGATCAGGGACAAGTAACAACTTCATGTTATGTATTACTCTCACGGAATAAGCTAGGACAATAATATATAGAGCACGGTCCACAAGGAGCTTTTACATAAATAGTATGTAACACGACAGCAAACCAATCCGTGTTTATTTAAGATTACCTGTCACTGAACTGCAGATCAGAGTGCTCTAGAGAAAACCAGCACGTTATTTACTTATTTCTTGCTAAATTATTAGCAGCTCCCAGTGGTTTTGAAAAATCCACATTAGACTACGTTAGGTTTTCCCCCCTTTGAAGCAGTACTAAACCTTAGACATATTGGAAGAAAGCATGCTAACATCTTCAGATTTTTTAAAGTGACACTACCAAAAAAAAAATTTGTCTGCATTTCACTTTAATTCAGGAGCAGAGGAAGGGGCACTTCATCACTTGATCTTCCCTGCCATGACAGGGCAGAAATATTAGCTTAATTTACCCCTTGCAGCTAAGAATTGGGGCTTATTCTGTAACTCGTACCAGCAACTGCAGAATATGTGCTTGCCTCTACTGAAATCCTTACTGAAAAAATACATTTTTGACATGTAGATTATTAATATTAAGCATCAAAAGTTGAAAGTTGATAGGACCAGTTTACATCCACTGAGTGTCTGCTTGATTATGAAAATCCAAGAAAGTGATACTGCTTGCTCACATGTTTGAAGACCAGTAACAGACTACTTCGCATCAAAACCTTGCATTAACTTAACTTTCCTTAAAAGCATGACAGATTCCTTAGAGCTTACTATATGCAGCTTAACAATCCAGGCTGAGTCCCTGAGCTGGGCTCAAAGTCAAAAAGCATATGAACAACTTCTGTTCCTCCTGAGGGCAAGCTAACAAAGAACTGAGCCCTGTCTCCTGTTGACCAGCTAGTAAGCAAGACCCAGAGGCCACTCCCAGGGCCACCTACAAGTTGTCAGTGTGGTCTCGCAGCCTCCAGTACCGGCCTCCTCTCTCCTCCCTCTTGGTCCATGTGTCTTAACGTATGGAATCACCTACTTGAATCTTTGCCTTGTTACTTCTGTCATTTCAGTATTCATATGAAAACTTCTTTCACCTTGCACACTTCAGCACGTTGAGGGTAGAGTTTGTCAGGAAATACTATAAACAGCATTATTTATGCTAATTACACCCTCAGCTCTTGATATGCCTCTTCAGTGATGCATTTCCCCTCCCCATTCCACTCAAAATCCTGCCAATAACACCCCAAAGAAAGTCTCATTTTCAAAACTATTTAAAATGCATTTACTACAGCTTCATATTCATGTTAAGTTTCTGAAAGTATCTTGCCGCCTTAGCTTGCAATGTGTTTCTAATACTACAAATTACTTTCTTCCTCACTACAGAACCTGAAACACATGAAAAGTCTTCATTTTACCTCCAGAAACTCTGCCTTATTCATTTCACATGAGAAAGGAAAAAGGTTAACCTTGATTAAAGGAAATTGCACAGACAGAGACGGTGAGTAAGCTATGAGTAACTGTCCCAAGATTTTTTTGAACAAAAGAAAACTCGAAATGAAGATAGTTTCCATCTGTTTTTATTAGCTGTAGTATTCTGTGTACATACTTAGAAACTTCAGTAATCTAAAGAGCTGATGAGACTGTAAGAATGCCAGTCACAATGAAGCAGCTTTAAACTATTGCAGCATCCACACAGTGCCTATATAATTATGCACGTATATGACAATATATTAATGTCAAAATAGCCATACTGATAATAGATGTAGTGGCTAAGGAATGTACTCTTATCCATGTGCTTGAGGTTCTAGCACATTTCACTTTCCTATTAAATTCAAACCAGTATTCTTTGCTATTAAAATAACTACATAATTGTAAGGTACATCATATCTACAGTAAATAATCAAGTATCCAAATACACAAGCCACTCAATCCCACACAGGAAATATTTGTCTACAGCTTCAAGAATTATGAGCAGATTTATACAAGTGTGAGAAAACACTGTTGTAGAATGATGTGTAGAATGAAGTATAAACTACTATGGCTTAAGCTTTGTTTCAGCAAGTAAAACAATACCCATGCATTTTAATAAAATCCTAAGAATTATTGACACATTCTCCTCTGTGCACACTAATTTAGACAGTTAAGCACAAGCACTGCATTCAGAAAAGTGACTCTTGCTGTCCGTCAAGAGCAACATAACCTGAAGACTCCTATAAAATACTCTCTAAACCAAACATTTTGGCAGTATACATACTCCTCCGCACCAGCCTTCAAAGCATCTGACAACCACACACAGGATAAAGTATTCTTTCACATCTAAAAAGAGACCTTTCTTGAACTGCTACTTATAAATATGAAGAAAACGTGGAAAATACAGCAAACTACTTGTTTAATAGACAACCAGTCAAAAAGGAGTTTCGAGGTCTTTCAGCATACAAAGTTACAGTCTTCTCTGTAGTACAGAAAGACAAAACAGTACATCATTTTTATTAGCATATTGTATGCAGATCTTCATTAATATAACTCATAAATAATATTTTACACACTATTCTTGAAAAAAATAAACAAAACATGTTGCTTTGCAAAAGCAATTTCAAAGTCATTACTCTCGACTATGTTTCTCTTTGTAGTTTAGTTGCTGCAGGACTATTTTTCCAGTCCTTCCGTGCCTCTGTCTAACCACAGACTTTATTGAATCACTCTGTGGATCATGCATTTCTTTCTTAAAAGGCCTTTGCATTTCTCAACCAAATATTTATGCTTTCAACGATATCACAGTAAATTTCATGTCAGTTTTTCAGTAACAGAATGTAGCATTTAGCCATAGACATAAAAACCTTAAGACCACCTCACATCATCTTCTGGATGAACTGCCTGCTGTTAAGGAAAATAAACTTTCATAATACATATTTTGACATTTGCAGCTAAAGAATAATTAAGTTGTTGTGCACAAATGACAGTAGCATACACCAAAGAACATTTCTCGTCACATTCTGTGCACAGCTGATGGTTAGTAGACACATTAAATGACAAAACCATTTTTAAAGAATTAATACAGTGGAAAATGCACATTAAGTTTAATTAGTTGAACTCATGAAAGAGCAATGGGCATAATTTTTCCTCTAGTCAACTGATATTACAGAATTAAAATACCTTACCTTCTGAAAAAAGTCTTCCCCACTTTTCCCTTTGCCCTCTGCAGCAGCTGTAAAGCAAAAGTGGGATTTGGTTACTAAATACATAGGAGAAAATTTATAGGTTTACTTATATAAATTATCAATGAGTACATGCTACTGTGAAATTATAACTCCAGGTAATTTTTTCTCATGCAATAAACAATTGTTGACAACTGACTAATACCCGGAACAACCTTTTGCAAGTCACTTGCTAAGGATGGAGTCCAAGCAGATGTTCGTATTTGCATACTACAGCTATAATATACTGATACATATTTTAGTTACAAATTAAGTACGGTTGTGTAAGTGATTTATTCATACTGCATACTTTGCCATGTAATTCAACCAATAGGAGGATCAAAACAAAGCTAGGAGGGCACAAGATTTGCTATATCAAGGTTAAAAATTAGAAGCAAAATAAGAATAAGCATTACAGTAAGCCAGAATCAAAAATATTTTTCCTCTCTTCTGCTATTTTTTAATATTGCAGTCAAATTCAGAGCTGCTGCTTTTTCATTTATTGAGACCGAGAAAGCACCACAAAAACCTAAACACTTATTAGCACTGTTAAGTATTCCTTTCTCAATTGCTTGTTATCCAGTGACATTTTGCAACATGTACTTTCCACCGGCCAATGTTTGAGCTACCACATTCAAAGCAGCCGAAAAATAAAAGACAAGCCTAGATACTTCCACTAGAAGTGGAGCCACTGGACAAACCAGAGGCATGAGTGCATCTGAACGTTTGAGAACAACATTCAAGAAGGAGGACTCGAAGCTAGAAGTGGCACTGAACGTGGCTTGGCAACTGTGGGCAAAGCAGTACTTGTTTAGCAGGGGAAAACCTAAGAGATCTTGACCCTCTTAGCCTAGGAAAGGTGGAAATCTTGACTTTTTGAAGACAAACACCATCATCAGAAACCACTATTCACACCAATCCTATTTGGAGGAGAGAACGGAGAACATCACCCTCCTCTTCACATCCAACACAGCTGCAGTGCCAACTGGCCCAGTGCAAGGGACCAAGCGTGGGAGGGTCCCAGGACCTCAGCTCCAGAGAGGATGAGGAGGAGAAACAAGCATCACTAGAGCAACACATGCCAGCACAGTGAAACGCTCCTTGTACTCTAGGGCTGTGCTGGTCACACTGCAACATTTGCATTTACATAAAAGGAAATGCTGACAAAAGGAAGAGTGAATAACAGCTAAATACATGTAGGCTACAAACAACGTATAGAGCCTTCAGAGTACTTTTCAAAACCAGTGCAGACAACATCACAATGGCAGAACAAAACACCATTGTAGAACACAGCTTGGAAGCTTACAAGAAACGATCACATGATTCAGTGATTTCAAGAGCAAGACCTGGATTAGAGTCTGGATCATCTCCCACATGTATTAAAACCACAATTGTATATTTAATGTAAATGATCGTACTTAAAATGCTACAACTGCATACAGCTTATGTTGTAGCTTATCTGTGTTGCAACCCAAACCCTAGCAACCAATTCAAAACAGAGCAGGTCAAGCAAATTATGGAATCCCCTGGAGAAAGGGATACCTCCAAACAGAAGTCCAAGTGCAAAAGTTTCCTGAACAGTAATGGATTGCTGAAGAAACTCACTGTTGTTGCGATTTCTCTGTATTTCTCAGGTACAAAACAAACCCCTAGCTCATCCCATCACCCTGGCTTCAAAACTGTTTCAGGTACTTAGCTCTCCCACTCTTCCAGTTACACAAGCAAATCCAAACTCTTCAAAGGTAACATTAATTCAGCTAATGCAGTGTAAGAACAAATGCAATCAAGTAGGTACAGGCTAGACTCATGAGAGGATTTTTTCTACTCCAGAGGAAGCAACACCACTACATTTGAAATAGGCATCTCAAAATATCAGTAACAACACTTAAATACCATGGAGAAAGCGTACGCTCTGAAGTCTTAAAAACCCACAAATTTCTGAACCGTATTAGTTAACGCAAGTGTAGTCAGAGCAAAGACACTGAATGAAACAAGTCAAGCAGTCACCTTGCTGCACGGCAGTTCCAGAAGTCTGAGAAGAAAAAAAAGCCTTCCTCACCCTCAAAACCCCCAAGTGCCTCTAAGAGAAGAGCAAACTGGTAAAAGTTTCACTAGAACAAGGTTTTCTGGAAGCAGAGAAAACAATTAGGAAATATTCCAGGTTTTCAGATTTATAAGCTACAGATACTAGCAGCAAAACACAACTTTCTTTTGACAGCAGCCACTTCATAGATGCATGTTGTTTTACAAGTTTTCCATTAACTCGGGAATAGCTATGAAACACTTTTGGGAAATCAGTACCACCACACTATTTCAAGTGAAACATGGGACCAACGTGCTTTTCATCAGAGAGTACAGGAGATAAATTGGAGATGAGAACATGACAGATGTGAGGCTGAAGTTGCAGTTTTGAGAATAGACAGATTTTGTTCCGGCTACAAATACATGATTTCTAAACTGAATACAAACAAGAGATGGATTAGATAATACCAGTGATGCTCTGCAGGACATTTAAACAGAATGCTGACAAAGCAAATTCCAAGCTTTTTATTGTAAGTTTATTTTTAAGCTGAATCATTCTGGTGACCTGATTTACAGCTTGGCCCCACCAACAACTGTATGGCACAACAGATGGACTCCAACAAGCACGGATGAAGGAAGGAAGAAGGGGGAATGAGAACATCCTAAACTGGGTTCACAGAAAAAAAAAAGTATAGAGAAAAGTGAAGTTGGAGCAAATGGCACTTTAGAAACATCTTTAGTTAATAATCAGTGGGCTTAGTTGTTATACCATACTATAAATATACAGTCTTTCATTACGGCTTTTGAGCATGTAAGATATGTTTTATGATAACCCATTTGTCAGGTCTCGTGATCTCTACGAAAAGGCAGGAAAGACCATATGGTGTTTTTTGGAAAAGATATTGAAGATTAAGATCTTATACCTTAAAACAGTTTTTCCATATGATTAAAAACATATCGCAATATATTAGTATTTTGTCGCTTCATGTCCATGATGCAGCACTATTTAATCCATGAAGAGGTTTGCCTCTGATCACTTCTCATGTAAACCAGTTTTTGTATATTAAGGTGACCTAGTCATTACCATCTCCATTATGCACCGAATTAAAAAAAAACAAACTCACAATTGCAGTTTAAACTAATGAGTTACACTTAAGATGGTGTCTGTCATTATAAAGAAAAAAAGAAAAGCCTAAAAACTTGAAGATAAACTATGTGAGGCAGTATATTATGTTTCCTTTTAGGTTAGCTATTCTCCAGCTATGTCCTACTTTAGCCCTCTCTCCTCAGTATAACTCTTTGCATCAATTACATTGATTTACTCTTATCAGCTTCCTAAAATTTGCTTTCTTATTCCTATCAGGAGAAATTACAGTTAAGAAAAATTAATTTCATCAGTAGTTTATGAATTTTGGGATGATACCCACAATTTATACAGATATATTAATCTATGTTTACCTACAAACTACGTACCTATATTTAAGGAAGTTTAACACGTGTGAAACATTTACTATTCACATTAAATTATCCTGAAGCCTTTCTTCCTTTCCAAAGCAAAGACAGTTCTAGCACTTCTGAAAACAGCAAGAATAGCCAAACACAAGGGGACATTTATCCATTTCTTTCATAATTGGAAGAGTAAACAGATTTTGTTCAAACAATACAAAGCCAGGATCTTTTGCAGGGAAATGAGCAAGAAAAGCATTCCAGAGTTATGAAGTTTATACACAAGATATTAAAAATGGAAACCATCTACAGTGTTCACTACAACAAGCAATTTAGTCAGTCATTGAGGTTTACCTCAAATCAGATAAACTGAGATAAAAGCAAGCGTTAATTTGTGTTTAGGAAAAAAGTCTGCCACGTCATTGCATTCAAGGGTCAACTTCTTTCTAAGCAAATCTTGAGTATTAACCCTGACTCTCAAAATAAACCTAGTCTTTGAAATATCATATTGAGAAGCTCTCAAAAAAAATTTACATGACAGATGTACCCTGGCAGATTATTTTAGTATTCTTACTAATATTAATTAAAAATTTTCATCTCAAACCAAGCTTTCTTCAAATAGCAGCCATTTTCCAAGTTCTCAAACATGCAAGAGAAAAAGCCTTTTGTGGGGGTACGGAGTGCCATACCTGTGTGTATGGGAGGCACAACATAGCTCATCTGATCACTAAAGTTGAAATAAGCTTTCAGATTTTAGTTGACAAGGTTTTGCATTTTCTGACTTTACAAACAGAATTAAGGATTTCAAAATACCATACCAGTAACAAACAACATTAAGAAGTGACACTAATGCCCATGCTTATTAAGCTACCATCACTACTCCCGATTAAGGAAATATGTTAACAAGCGCAGTTCAGTTATTTAATGGCTTGCTAAATTCCACTTCAAATAACGATTAAAAAACCCACTTCCAGAACTTTCTTCCTACAGAGGCAGGTCAGTGAAGCCCCACGATCCTCAGTTGCTATGCGAACATTTTCAAATGACAAGTCCAAGAAGTTACTTGTGGAAGACTTGTTTCCTAGAAACTCTTTCAGCTACCAAAAGGAAAAGCCTTTCCTGCTCACTTCCATTTGTGCTGCTGCTGCTCTCCTTCATTTGATGGCACAGCTTTCCGCACAGCCGTGGCAGGGACCAGATGTACTTTTATACTTAATAGAAAAAAGTAGCATTTAGTGGAATAGCTCACCAGTCTTACTTAGCTGGGAGGGGAGGGGAGAATGAGGTTTTGGGGGCTCACTTAGCTGGCAGCTCTGGCATATGCCAGCTGAAGGTGTGTGGGCAACCGCAGCTTCAAGAAGCAGTAGCAGACAAAACTATCTTTTTGAAAGTCTTCTCCAGAAGCACAGGCTCCTCCACCAGCAGGACCAGGCACCACAAATACAACCCGAATAGGGGAAGAGCAGTTAACTTTCTAACCGCATTTTATAGCGAAAGTGCTACCAAGTCAACGTACCCAGTATTCACTGAGGTCAGCTACATGCATACAATGACAACGGCTTAAGAGGGTGTCTAGTGAGAAACAGGAAAGCATTAGTGCTTTGCCAGGATCCCCAGACGAGCTCTGGAAAGCCAGACCTGGATACCCACCTTAGGAGAGCACTCCACCCTTCTGCCAATGGTCCCTGTCCCCAAAGCAGACTTGGGAGAAGCCACAAATCAAATGGTAATTAATACAACTGACTTCCAACTGACAAATTTATTCCTTTCTGCCAACCTGTGCTACTCAGGAAATATAGTTTTCTTAGAAACTGTACTTAATTTTATGGTATTGAATAATCAGGGAACTGACCTTCACAAAAACTAGGATTATTTTTACACAAAATGGTAACATTGGTTTCAGAAATACAGACGAAAGGCCATGTAAATGTGCATAATAAGCATTTTATATTTTAAGCTGCACTCTGTTTATTATAATTTCTTTCATACCGTAAAATATTTTATATCAGGTTTTTTCTTTTCAAGATATATTGGATTGCCGAGGTCCCATCCAATACAAATATAAAATGGTTGAAACAGGTGCTAACTATTATGGTACCCATGAAGTACACCACTTGTCTATTAATCACCAAATCATAAAAAAGCCCAATTGTAATTTCTTCTAAGCTCACATGGAAAAATGAATTCGAACTTTTACTTCAAATGTTATTTTAATTATGAAAAAAATTGTTACAATACAGGCCATATTTTACAGGAATCAAACCCAAGATACACTGATTAAGTCTCACTTAATGAATTATTGCAACTTTGTGTTGATCTTTCACATCAGTTTTATGTTTTATTTTCTAAACTCTTGAAACTATTATGAAAACACAACAAAGTATACACTGTGACTTGCCTTTATGTTGATTAGTATCAAAACTTGTTCCTCTATTTACACTGAAAGACTACATTTATAAAAGAACATAAAAGCATGTTCTGCTCTTCAGGTTTCAGCTATGATGAAACAAAATCATTCCTTGCATCAAAATACTCTTAACAGGAGAGATAACTAGGTATTTTAATTTTAGCATAACAAACCAACTTAACAGGATTTCAAAAATTTTAGAATAATATACCTGAAGGTAAGTAATCAATTATACTTTACCTTTCCTATCCACTGAATCAGAATTCATAACACTTATGTTGAGATTGTCCTCATGTTAATTAAGTTTGATTTTTGCTGAAACTGCCACAAACATGCTAGGTAGCCAAGTTGCTTTTTTATTTATTATTATTTTTAAACAAAATGAACAGATACTCATCTTGACAGCCTGAGCTATTTCTCAGAAGTTACCAAGCTGGTTATCATACAAAAAAAAAAAATCAAAAACTTTTCTCATTGAACCAGAAGCCACCTGACAAAAAGATTATGTTTTCCTGTGCACAAAGTCAGACACTAACCCATACATACTCTGAAAGCTTGCTTATATCAAGCCAAGATAAAGAATTCCACCCCCATAGGCCACAGAGTTAAGACAAATTGCTGAAAACATGCCTTTAGGAGCAAAAAGATAGAGCACACATTGTTAAAGAAAAAAATCTGACCTTAAGTTGAATTTGTTGAAATCCAAACAAAACAATTTTCCATTTTTCTTGTAATTACAATGCTAGTCTCACTTCTAGCTTTCGACTTAAACTAAGAAATTAGAGAGACAACTCAGCTAAAATGAAAAGGTCTGGCAAAAAAGTAATACAGCCTAAACAAACAAGAATTCTGCATAACAATCTTGAATACTATTTTTCAATTGGCTTTTCAGTAATGTAACAATTACGTGTTCTTCTCACTTTCTTATTCATTGTAATAAATTTCATGAAGTAACCAGTAACACATATCATCAGTCTCGAGTATTTTAGGGTCTCAAGTAGCTTCATAAATATGATCAAGTTTTCCTGAGTCAATGAATAAAAAATTCAGGCATTTAAACTTTCTTAAATTCATATATATAAGCAACCTTTAGTTTTTGTGGATGGTCACCATAGATAGGACAGAGTAAAGCCACAAAGTCAACTGCAGGTATCAGAAAGGGAGAGTGTGTGTGCAAAGGGAGACAACAACCCAAATACTCAAGAAGTTACTGGCACATTCGACCAAGAAAACTAGCAAAAAAATATCTACCTGTCCATATACCACGTTGACAAATTTGTCAAGTCAGGACCTACATGATATCTGGAATATTACAGAAATTACCCAATGTCTACATATTCTGTGACAAAAGGACTCCTGGACTGGAGATGAAAATAAGAGTGTCACCTTTTATTAAGAAGGAAAATAAATTAAAATCAATGCAGACAGATATCCATGATACGAACTTAAAATATTTGTATGGAAGCATTCTTCCTCTGGTAGAGCAGCCAAAGAAGAATTGGAAGCATTTCAGCATGTTCAGTAAGTGACAGTAGACAGACTATTAAATAGCTGGACATTTTTGGGTGGGTTCCACTGTATCTCCTTCTGTTAGGAGAAACTTGATACACAAGCTACTAAACTATCCATAAAGAGGCCAGGTGTGCCATAACTTCTCACAGACATAACTAATTCTGGGAAAAAAGCAGACTGAGTATAAGATACTGTTACCCTGCTGTTGAAATACAGCATCTCCGAGCCTCCTGGAAGTCCGGCATCTATGGCCTCATTTGGACTACTTGCTAGCTGGATGAGGTTTCTTGGATCAAGACCTATGTCATCTGAATGTGCACATAAACACAGACAGGCAAGGTGTTCATATTCTTCATTCTCACTTCAAGTCCGCATTTACTCTCAGATACGGAATCATGAAGCCTATATAGGCATATTTGCTTATTAGAATATTTGCTTTTCGATAACCTTTTTTTCCCTGCATACTGTATTAAAATGAAGATTGGCAGCAAATAACTAAAACCATCCTACAACCAGAATTCGTAAAGTTTCAACCATCCATCATTTGCGATGAATAAATAGAACAATGCAGAGAAAAAGGGAAAGCTTCAAATAATCTATGCTTACTTCCACCACCTCTGCATGTATGGCCAAGAAAGCAAGCAAGAAAAAAAAACCCAAACCATATACACTCTAAGGACCAAAGAGACACTGATTTTGAACAAATATTCCTAGAGATTTGCTTCTAGCTTCCTTAAGGACTTCATGGATTTGGTGACTAATAGATCGGGGGGGAGATAAAAAAAAAGATTGAGTTACACTGAAGGCTACTTGCCTTGTCAATTTTCCCTCCCTCCACATCAATATTTTTAGAGAGTTACATAGGTATCAAAGTCCATCCAGAACCAATAATCTAATACATAACAACTGTAAATCCTAGATATAACAACAGATTTTTCTAATTTTGCAAAATATTTATCGCTACGGAAAAAGCTGCCAAGTCTGCATAGAGAAAGACTTTATTTATTTATTTTTATAGCCAAGTCACAGCTTGAAAACAGGCTGTCAAGTTGGGGTTGCTTTGGGAGCCCCTATTTCCTTGTTAGAAATCTCTCCTTTGAAAGGCACACATGGATCTAGCTCATCCTCGCGACCACAGAACGTTTCCTTATGTGACGTGGAGCCCAGTCAAGCGCATGGCACAAGATTTAGGATTTTAATGAAGATAATGAAGTGAATGCTTTGCTTCCTGCCAGCTACTCTCAACAGCAAAGCCAGGAAAACTGACTAGCTGTCAGCACTGTGTTACCTGATTAAAATTACTCTATTAGCAGCCTCAGATTGACATTTGTTCAATATTAAAGCCCCGAATAGCCCATCACCTCTATTATTTTGCTTCTCTTTCCTTGCATAGGGAAATTCCAGTAACAAAACTTTCTCTTTGACAGCTTGATTAGGATTGCTATGATAGAACTGCCACCACAGATCAGGAAGAGGCCAAAAAGCAGAAGTGATTACTGGCAGTCTATCCCAACACTACACAAGTCACTTGTTCTACCCAGCATGCTAAAGCACAGAGTAAAATATTCCTGAAGTCTCCTACATCATCCTTCAGATGCATTCAAGGACTTCTGCTATTTCCTGTAGTGGATATTGCAGCTGATGTTTCTACATGAAGTCTTCAACTTCCTCTTCTTTCATCCAAACTTTTACCAACTTCTTTAGTTTGATGCTAGTATTTCTAGAGCCTGTCCTCACCTTTCTGTTCCTCACTGTCAAAATCTACGTTGAAAACAAAGCCTCTTTTCCCTTAGAATATTCAGTTGCTCAACCATAAGCTAAAGAGTAAAGAGTCTCTTTAGAAGTCACTATATATCCTATACTCTTCTTCAAAAAACCCTTCTGAATTCTTGATTTCAGTGACTGAGAGATTGAATCAATAGCCCTGAAGAACAGCTTCACTGAAGATTTTCCTTAAAGTCTAAGGAGTCTCAAACTAATGCAAAGATTCCATTTCAAGTTTATAAGAACTTTCATTGTATTGTCTCAATTGTTAAAATCATAGGAGAATATCCATGCAGAAACTGTAGCAGCTACCAGGCTGTAGGAAAGGCGATGAGAATTCAAAATAAGAAAGAATTCAAGACAGGGCATCCCAACTACAGGGCTGTTAGTCATGAAAGATAGTGCTTATTTTTCTGAAACAGGAACACTTGGCACATTACTGCAAGCATGCATAAATAAATTTAAAAACTTATAATTTTAATTATTTTTGTTTTATCACCAGGACTTAAACAACACTGTTACAGTTCCAGATACACCATACATAGTTAGACAAGATAATTGATGTGGGCAAACTGAGGTTTTCTTTTCTTTGTGAAGAGGTTTCTTTTCAAGAACAGAGACCTAACTTTTGATAATTTTTCATCAAGCAATTCCCAGATTACTATCATCAGATTTTTTAATTATAAGCAACATTTTTTTCCATTTTAATCAATAGATGAAGACAGCTTTTCAGCATCTAAATATTGCAGTAACCTAGTTTAACAACCTATTTCTAGTTTCTCTTAAGACAGAATTTGTGTCTCTACTACTTATAATCACTTTTCTAACAGGGAAATTATCAAAAACCATCAATCACGAGATGATATTTATGTCAATTATGATTAATATTTTATTAATATGGCTATTAGGATAAGTGAAGCCTGATTAAAATGTTATATTTAAGTACATTCAAGCACCATAGCTCACTCACCAGTATTTCCCCCAAGTTTCAGAAAAACATTTTTTGAGAATATATTTGATACAGTACCAAAGAGGGAAGAGAATGATTTATTCTAATGTTCATAACACATTTTTGCTATCTAAATATATAAGAATAAAGCATCCATGATCTCCGTCTTCCTACACTCTTTGGCCAAGCTACCCTCCAGGAGGAGTCACATCCTAAGAAGTGTCTGAGACCTCTACTGAGATGCGGAGAGGAAAGATGAGGTGGTTTAGCTTTTGTTATTTTATTCGAGGAGTTCATTAATTGTCTCCCTTCCTTCAAACAGGCCTTTCTGCATTTCAATTTTTCAGGAAATTTGGGAACCTGCGGTCAAAATGATAGGCTGGCCAGAAACAATTTTCACATTGCATTAATTTGATCCAAATCCTTTGTAGGCACAAAACTGACAGAAGTAGTCTGTGGTCAGCCATGAAGTCAGCAAGAGCGCTCTCCCACATTAAACACAGTCTAGATAATATCAATTCCCTTGACCCTTGATCCAAAGGGAGACAGTTTTGGAGGAGGCAGCTGGAGAAGAGCTACTCTGGTAGCTGTAGGAAAATCTCACCAACATCCCACAGAGCCCACTGGTGTTATAAAATACTTCACAGCAATGAAAAGCTGTTTATGCCAGCAAACGACTTTTCCATTACTATATGCTTACTCCCTGACACAAGGGAGATCAAAACAATGCAGTAGGGTTAAGCCATTCCAGACATGCTTTCATCTTGCCTACCTCAGTTGACTCTCTTACTGTTATTAGCATATGAGCTGACATGCGCTTAACACACTGAATTTGGGGACTGCTGCTCTCCTAGGAAGGTATTTAGTGAGAGGAAAAGATGGAAGACAAAGACCTATCTTTTAAGCTCTAGCATTTTTCTTCCCTGCAGCCTAGCCACCATAAACACACCAGAAGGGACAGGAGAGCTG
Source organism: Aramus guarauna (assembly GCA_013400195.1). NCBI lineage: Eukaryota > Metazoa > Chordata > Aves > Gruiformes > Aramidae > Aramus > Aramus guarauna. Next base: position 1,169,561 of record VXBL01000835.1, on the reverse strand, counting down.
ATTGAGCCACCCTCATGCTGTCATACATCTGGAAATAAGTCAAAACATTCATATAAGAGTGAGAGGGGTAAGAGATGTGAAGCTTGGCATTTTTCTAAAAAGCTCTGCAGCAGGGCTGCCTTCTTGAGTCACTGGATCCTGTGAAAACTCAAAAAAAAAAAAAAAAAAAAAAGAGTCCTTGAGTGCCTCATGAGGCAGAACCTCTCTTGCTGCCACTGCCCGACAGATCCAACTCTGCCCCCAAGCCAGAGTATCCATTTAACAGAACTTGCTGTTTACAGGGGGAAGAAAATCATAATATCAGAAGTGCCCCAGGGGCTGACAGAGGATAACTGCCAAATACAAAAGCTGTGCTCTCAGCAGATTGATGGCTGGGGATATTCTTTCTATTTGTTTAACGTTCAACTTGCTCTCAATGCACAACCACTTTTCTTGTCAGGTATGCGTACAGATACTGTATGATTCATTACATGGGAGGGAAGAATGTAGCAAGGCTGTAAAAAAATTAGAAACAAAAACCCTACAGATTTGGATAAAAACGTACACAATATTTTTCTGATGGCCCTGCTTGTTATGAGTCATTCACAGATGTGGAGTTACAGGAGAGAAGCCAAGATTAAGTCAAAGACAAAGCTTTATACAGGAAACCAGTTTAAGTCTGTTGCAATGCAGGTTACATACTGAGCTACAAGGAAAAAAGCCTTTTCAAACAGTAATGAGACACTGTGCATATCTGGAACCATTATGCTGAATGAGATTCTGCAAACACATACAGACAGGGACAAAAAACCTTACTTGGAATTCAGAGGTCTCCTTTTTTTCTTAAAACCAACCAACCCCACATTCTCCAGCTTCCTGGATGCAATTGGAATATTTGGAGAACAAAACAAACAGTTCCCTTTTTCTGTCCAAAAACCACTTTCTTTTCATTTCTGCCTCTTTATCGGAATAAGAAACCAAGAACCTCAGAGTTTTTAAAGGATACATATTATGAGTCCTTTTCTAGGCATCTGAGCTGCTGTTTCTGCACATCTACACAGCTGGCAACACCTCATATGAAGAAGTCCACACTCACAAATCCACACATCCAGGCTTCTTGGCATCATTTTTACCCTTAATCTAGGCATTCTGAATGTCTGCCTTTTTCTATTTTTTGTTAATCAGTTTGAAAACAGATGGATCACATCAGATGTAAATTCTTTCCCAGATACCATTCACAGATCCTTTTATTCTTTTTGCTTCACATCTCCAGTCTCCTTACAAAGTATTCAGTACTCGGGTCAAGCATTCAGTACCTATTATACTATATGTAATTGGCATCATGAAAATAAGTTCTATTAATAATCAAATATATATATTACAAGCCTATAAAATTCTATTTCATATAGAAGCATAAAGTGCCTTCTTCAATATTTCAAGTATTAATCAAATCCAGTTCAGTCTTATTTTTAGTATATTCTAATTCTAGGATGCCAGGCATGTGGCTATAAAGGAATTCTAGAAGACAGCTGTTAAATTTAGAATAACTGATTTCTAGTTCAGGGTAAGACTGAGTCACTCTTCCAGATTAAATTTATAGTATGTTACACTACTGACACTACTACTGAAGCAGTGACCAATTCGTATCAACTGTTGCTTGGAGTATTTGGTAAAATTAAATCAGATCTTTTTGTATCTTTTACTCCTCATGAATAAAAAAAGAGAAGACAAAGTTTACACACAGAAAAAAATGTAAACCCACTGAGATACTTCATGAAAAGCATAACTGGGCTATAGACTAGTATAAAGTAGCAAAAGGAAAAAAGTTAAAAAGTCAAGCAGAAGAGATATTAACAGGTTTAAGTAAGTACCTACACATAAGCACAGGGGCAAGGCATTGAAGTATTTAATTGATTTAGAAAATGGAAAAAATACAAAACCTCCTATGTTAACACAGAAGCTAAAAAGTCAGATTTTAACACGTAACCCAACTTACAGCAACGTACTGTATGTCTCAATTCGTACTGTTCACAGCTTTAAAGGCAGAAAAAAAATTGTCCTAGTTTGGCTTATTCTTAGAGATCACTGTAATCTAGACAGCGTTTGAATAAAACAAGTTTATCTGTTTCACTCAAGAATGAATGCCATTAGCTCCATGCATTGCAAAATTTGGAGCAAACAACATCAATGTGGAAGCTGCAAAGTAGTTGTGTAAAGAGAGAGTGGGATGGATCTCCCCAAAGGGCGGGGGCAGAGGAAATGAGAAACTTACCCATACCTCAAGCTTAGAGCTATGCATCACCACAAGTTGTGCCCTAATTTGTCACTCATTTTCCCATACACTGGCTAGGCAAGGAATCCCATTTACATATCAGCACAAAAACACAGCAATATAAGTTACTTCGCCGGACTAAATTTTACTCACAACACCAAGATCTTTCTGCTTTTAAGAAACTAAGGAAATGAAGTAATTGTTTAAGTAAGACGATCAAAGCACAACAGAAGTCTAGACCTTTCTGGTAAAGGTGAAAGAGTTTTATTTTCACAGCTGTTTTCATGTCCACATTTTCAACATCTACATGATTTTTTTCTTATGAACAGTTCCAATATTAAAAAACACAACTGCTATATACAGCTGCCAAAGCATTAAATGATTCTGTTTATGTGTATCAATATAAACACAAACATAAAAACACAGAGAGTGAAGAAAGAATGTCATGTTGTATAATTAGGATTTCTAGATACACTTTACGGTAAGATAAAAGCCTATGCTGGTTTACACTGTAGTGGTAACATTTAGCCCGGACACTAGCCTCCATACTAGCTCAAATCATGTAGTGTTAGAAGATATGGACTGCATTAGCTGTTAAGCATAATTTATTAGCTTTTACTTTAGTGTTGTGGCCTGTTTAGCAGAAAATAGGACAGCTAGCTTAAGACAAGCAAAATCATTTCAATTTTAGAGAGTCAGACAAAAATGAAACTAGTGTAATTGTTTGTTTTTATTTATCTCCTAAGTTAAATTACTCCATTTGGGAAATCCTATCTGCTTCTTCACTGAGGCATGACTAGAGATAAACAGTGCTGGACTGAGACATACCAAATATATCCAGAAAAAAAAATTGCTCTAGACCGGCACCAGGAGAAAGCTGCCCTCTAGACAAAGAGATGCAGCTCCAAAAGAAATTCTGCATTTAGACTCACAGAGTATCTTTTTATTAACAACATGTTTTTCAGAGTAAATCATCTTGTGCATTCCAGGTGAACAATAATCCATTCATCCACCAACTATTTCTAGTTAATTTTTCATCAATAACTCTGGAAAAACGAGAACACATTTTCTCTACAGTGAATGAGGAACTGAAGGACAGGAGGATAACTCTTTTTCATTGCGGGGGGTGGTGAACTAACCAGTTGCATATTGCATTCAGTTTACCAAGTACTATTTCAAAAAACTTCAGTATCCTTGCCAAACGAACTGTAAGGGTGGCATATAAAAGCAGAATTTCAAGTTAAACGATCAAAGTAACATACTAATTACCATTTTATTGAGAACTGCTCAGTTTAATGCTTTGCAGTCCTAGGTGCTACAAATCTACAAGCTTCTCCAGAATGCCTTGAAACCAAGTATTACGCAGTTTAGCTGATGCTGTGTATTAGAGAGAGTCTAAGGAAAGACTAACCTGTTAGTCACCCAAAGGTTAAAAAACCAAACCAAAGTCTTATTTGGCAGAACGTACAATGATATATATTCACATAGCTCAATGCTATTGAGACTTGTCCCTCAAAGATCCCAAAGCTCTTTTTGAAGTTAAATACAGACATGCTGGAAGCACTATCACTAAGACTACATATGGATGTGGAAAACTGATGAGAAGTTTTAATTCCTCATTCACCTGAAAGATCTGATCTAGGCTGTTAGCCATCTTCACATGGGGACTCCTCCCAATTTTAGGCTGATCTCAAGGTGACAAAAATTAGTCAAGGATGCAAATTTTGTAGTACTTAAATAAAAATATATGAACACGCTATAGGAATAAAGATTATCCCCAAATTTATAGCTCAACCATGAAACCCCACATCTATTTTTGGGCCGCAATTTCACATGCAGAAACATGCTCAAGTCAATTTGTCTCAGTTTCCAAATTATGTGTTCTGGCTATGTGGGAGATATAGAAATACAGAGCTCACCCCACCCCAATCTTCTTAACAGATGGGTCTTTAGAAAGCCACAACCACAAGATTCCTTGTGATTTCCACCCCCTAGAGGCAAAGTCCTGCCATAGGGTAGCTGAAATGCTCCTGAGAGATTGCGAAGTCCTAGAATCATATAGCTTAGGAAACACTTTTAAGATCATCAAGTCCAACTGTTAACCTAGCACTGCCAAGTCCACCACTAAACCATGTCCCTGAGCACCACATCTACGCATCTTTTAAATACCTCCAGGGATGGTGACTCAACCACTTCCTTGGGCAGCCTGGTCCAGTGCTTGACAACACTTTCAGTGAATAAGTATTTCCTAATATCCAATCTAAACCTCCCCTAGCACAACTCAAGGCCATTTCCTCTTGTCCTATTGCTTGTTACTTGCAAGAAGAGACCAACACCCACCTGGCTACAGCCTCCTTGCAGGTAGTTGTAGAGAGCAATCAGGTCTCCCCTCAGCCTCCTTTTCTCCAGGCTAAACCACCCCAGTTCTCTCAGCCGCTCCTCATAAGACTTGTGCTGTAGACCCTTCACCAGCTTGTCACTTCTTCGGACAACCTCCAGCACCTCAATGTCTTTCTTGTATCGAAGGGCCCAAAACTGAACACAGTACTTCAAGGTGCGGCCTCACCAGTGCAACAGTCACTTCCCTAGTCCTGCTGGCCACGCTATTTCTGATACAAGCCAGGATGCTGTTGGCCACCTTGGCCACGTGGGCACACTGCTGGCTCATATTCAGCTCGCTATCAACCAATAGCCCCAGGTCCTTCCAGCTGGGCGGCTTTCCAGCCACTCTTCCCCAGGCCTGTAGCATTGCACAGGGTTGTTGTGACCCAGGCGCAGTCCTAGCAACACCTTTGAACTGCTACACTTGCGAGATGTGAAAAATCTTTCTTTGCTCTTTTCAGCATTCAGGAAGCAATCCTGCAGAGGCCGAAACCTCTAATAAGTTTGAGCAGTTACAGTGAATACCACAAATCTGCTATGAATATCAAACTAATTCTAAATAAACATCACTTATGAGTATGCATAACAAGACTTGAGAACCAGCCTTTGTGGACTCGTGAGCCTTTTATTCAAACTTTATTAAGCTGAGGCATTTAAGAAACAGGAAGTGAAGAGTGTTTTGAAGTTATGCTGCCTACACAAACAGGCCCAAAATATGTTAGTCAAATCATAAGACTCCTCTTTTTACACACAAGCAAATCATTGCCTACAGTGTATGACCTCAAAGACTAGTATCTAGCCTCCTGCTAGCTAATTTGTATTTTTACGGACACACAGCTATTTCTAAAACCGTTGTTTACAAGAAATAGATAAGCTAGAGAAATTCTAAAAAACTATTTACAAAACCTTGTGATACTGCACAGGAAACGCATAAGCTAAAATAACGACCACAACTAAACAAAAAAGCATTGTTTTGTGGTTAGACAACTGTACTTCTGAGTTATGCAACTCATTTATCTAGTAACCTTGAGTATTTCTGAAATTAAAGTTCCTCTTTTCCACTTTTAAGACATTGGAAAATCCTGCTTAGAAGAGCTGGTACCAAAACCCTTTAAGTTCATGCAAAATAAACTGGAAAAAAAGTTGTAAACTTAAGGATATAAGATGTCAAGTGTGAGGAAGTGAAAAATTAAAACAAAGAATGTGCAATTTCTGCCAAAAATCTAGAAAAACAAACAAAGAGTAAGGAACTGATATTTGGCCTACTTCTGCCTTCAGTTCCTGTGTGGGAGCTTTAGCTCAAGAAATACTGTATTTTTGAAAACAAAACCAATATTAAGTAGCAAGATGTCAGTGCAGCTGATTTAACATAATGCTGTTTTCAGGAATAATTTTTTACCATTTCTGCTCAGTACTAGTCAACTCTGATCCTTTCCATAAAAGTCCACGTGAATATGTTTTTTCTTCTGTGTTATGTCAAGTATCAACTCCTTTTTCAGTATTTACACAGTAATAGAGTAACTTGTACACAGGAGAAATAAGAAAGTTAATCAAAACCTAATCTGTAGCAGAAAATTTTAATACATCATAACACATGTTTATAAATGACTGCAAACATGAAATAGTGTTTTGAGTTGCCATTTTAAAGTGTCTGCTGAGAGGCGCATCTCAATTAATGATGAAATGACCCTAAAGCATCATAGCAAGCATTTAGCATATCCCAACATTACATTTACCAGCATAAACAGTGCCCTTAAAGTCTATATTTGCATTTGTACACATATTCAGTACTAAAGCAAAAAGGTTACAGTCTCAAGTACCATGGTAAGTGCCTCTTTACTCAGGTAGCAAACCACCCTACTCCTCTAAAAAAATACTCAAAGACAGCCTGCAATACACTGTATAATAATTGATAAGGCTTATAGCTCTTTCAAACAGATTTTAAGTAATAGGGTGACAAATACAAGAGTCATAATTCTTTATCACTAATCACAGGATGACGTTACCATCGATCAGTACAAAGCACTACACCCTAAATGTTACATGTTTGTGTAACATCTCTCAACATGTTGTACTTGCAAAACATCCCACTTCTTTATAAATATTGGCCATATGCTTCATGCCTGCATAAAGCTTTTGCCAAAACATTCACTTTTTAAGTGACATGGAAATCACACTAATTTGGAAGGAATGTCAGTGAGCCAATGAGAAAAATCAAGTCCATTTTAAAAACCTTGTTATTTGCCCTGTAACCTGTCAATTTATGTTCTTTGGAATAGTCATAATTAACTGAAACAATTAATGCACACAACCAGATCTAACTGTTGAACCTGAGCTGACTTGGTACAAAAAGCCTTATTTTTTTCAAGATGTATTTTATAATCAAGGAGCATAATGTCACAACGAGGACTTGATAGTGAGTGAAACCAAAACCATAGCCAGTTGTTGGACAAAACGCATCAAAGTTCACGTTTTCTTGGATAACACTTTGTTAGATTGCTATGGCAGCAGATGATGCTAAGACTGCTGACTACAGGAAAGCATGTTTTTATTTAACAGGCATATAAGTATTGATAAAGTTATTTTAAAATAGGGCAAGAAATAACTAGACTAAAACATCAACTTAAATATCAAGTAAGCCTGGCAAAAGGACACATTAGCGAAGAATCTTTAAAAAAAAACCCAAAAAAAGCAGCACAGCAAACAGCCATAATCAGGGAACACTAAAAGAGATTGTTCTTGAGAGTAATTCTAGCTAGGAACAATAAGGATGTATAAGAAAAAGGACTCCTTTATTTATGGAGCCTTGCTTGCTCCTGAGAAGTACCTAACTGCATTTGATTTATACAACGTAAGACACAAGTGAACATATACATATAAATTATTTTCACTTCAATTATACAAATAAATTATTTTTAATTTACAATAATCACATCTGTAGTTGATACACAGGAAAACAAGAACACTGCATGAATCTGTAATTTCTAATTCAACAACAGGTTTGTTTTTTTTCAAACTGGCAAGGGTCTTTGAACTGCAAACCTTCCTAAAGAAATACAGTCCACTTGAGAGCAGGGTAGAATACTCAAAGTCAGCATTCCCAGATATAAGCACAGACTGGGGTCAGGCTTCTGTGAAAGAGACAAGTTACCCATCAATAAAAAAAATGACTACATGCTTGTTCACAATAGCCATCAGTAGTACCTTCAGCCAAAAAAGCACGATATCAGCATTTTATGGTCAACAGAATTAACGATAAGCCAAACCTCAAGTACTCAGTTTTGCTGAAGAGTAAAAATACAACAGCACCTTTGTCACCTGACAGCCCAGGGGATCTCATTTTTGTATTTCAGTGGAAAAAAAACCCCAAAAAACTAATCACCACCACCACCACCCTGGAGTACAGATAGGTCAACACTCCTTACGTGCTCATATATGGCTGTCTCCCCTAAACACTAGTTAGTAGCTGATTTTAAAAAGAATAATTCAAAAAAAATGCAACATGCCTTGCTCTAGTTCCTAATCAGATCCAATTAATAAATACTGAAAAAAAATTGCTTTAGGTTTTCATTCTCCAAAGTCCGTATTAAGGGAATAATATGAGAAGAATAAACAATGAAAAACAGGAATATAAAAATGCCATTAAAAAGTATATAGTTTACCTAAAAGGTAGACACACTCTATCTTAGTCTCTCTTTCTTTCTCATGACTATTTTAAGCAATGTGATTTTTCAACACCAAACTCCAACGCATACAGGCAAGTATCAGAATCACAGAAAAGTCTGAAAATTTTAAGTCCTCCCTTGCTTTCTCTAGGCTTTGTCAAGGCCTCACAAAATAAGTCTTTCACATGTTAGATCCAATTTACACTTCTGGGAAGTTCTGCAAGTTAACTTTACCCTCTAAAGCTTCTTCCTCTTATAATTCAAAAAACCTCCACTGAGTACCCTCTTAAATTACGTGTTCTTCACAATATATTGGGCCCTTTGCCTCTATTTCAGCCTTCTTAATCACACACTGTGACTCAGAACAGAGAAACCCAGGTCAGTATTCTCACAGATTTGTAAGAACTATGCAAAGCCTAGAGTAATGCCACCAAGTCACCCAGAAGCAAAAAAAAAAACAAAACAAAAAAAACAAAAACAAAACAAAAAAAAAACCCACCAAAAAAGCAAGAGTATGCCACCAAATGAAAATGGGAAATTTAAGATATGTATTTTACCTAAAATTGCTAACTCTGCAAATTCCCCTGCCCCAAGAGAGGAAGAAGAGGATAGATCATGGAGCCCTTGCATCAGAACATGCCTACTACTAAGGAACAGAAAAATTAAACAAGCAATTACAGTCTTTGCTGTTCGCCATCCAAAGCAAGGATACAGAAAGCTCTGTGGCAAGAACTAAATTGTCCACAAAAGATTCCTAACATTCCTCTTCCATTACAATAATATAGACTTCAAGATGTTCCACAACGTGAACTATAGCTTCGTGCAGTGAGAACCAGCTAATAGAAAAAGTACATTCTTCGTGCAGTTAAAATGGATTAGCTTTAAAACTAAGCAGAAAGGGAAAATTGAGGACTTGCTGCTCTAGTTCCTCTGTTGAATGTTTGGAAAGTTCCCATTTCATGACTCTTTAGGCAGAGTAAACAGTATCTCAAGGCTGCAGAAAACTGCACTTGAAGAGGAAGAAGGTTAATAATACTGTAAGTTATACTAGTAAAGCTTTCTTGCAAATGTATCATACTGGAAACTTCCACTTCCAGACATGAGGTATTTGCATAAGAACTAGCTCTTGAAGTCTTAAAGGAGCCTCATTCAGTAATCTTAAGTCACAAATGCCCCAAGAAAGGATAAGGACAACTCACCTCAGAGAGAACTCTGGCAGCAAAAGCAGATGCTCAGCTCTACTGTCACACTGTAGACACAATGGACACCAGAGAAAATGAGCATTTTAAGTTCAGAAAAATCATCCCTAAAGTGGAAGCGTCCACTTAGAATAAGCAGCATACAACTACATTATGCCTGCTCCACAAAAATGGCAGACACAGCCCTACCCACACATGATAAGTATCAAGCAAAGCCTCCTACTATTGATTTTATTTAACTGGGTCTTCCCAGAGTTGCAATTAATCAGTAGGAATTTTCCCAGTTAGACACTGAGTGATTTTACATCAAGTCTATTTTTACAGTTAAATAACAACTTAAGTCCACTTACCCAAAGAAACACAAACCCAAGATGCAGAATACCATCTCCTAATCATGAAATCCAGGTATTCTAAGCAAAAAAAAAATAATTTATAAACCATACACAAACTTTATTTGGCCATATTCTACAGACAATACCATGAGTACTAGTTATTCTTGACCTCAAGATATGACAAAAGTGTAATCGTCATACTCGTGCTATTGCATGCAATTGATACCTCAGACGAGGCTCCAATCTTCATGCTTCATACAGTTCCATTACCTGAGAAAAATAATTTCTTCTACCACCTGTTCAAGATAAACATGACAGTACTGTGTTTTGCACTGTGCAAACAATGACTTTCTCAGTTTATGCTTTTAAGCCGCTTCCTTCGCGCTGTTTTTACCAGTGCTACTTCAACTATTTCAGCTGTTCCTTTAAACTAGAATTTGGCTATTGTTCACTTCTTTGGGCACATTACTAAAAAGAATGAGGTAGTGCAAATAATTAGGACTAATAAAGTTGTATGGAGACTAGTAGGTTGTTCCACAAGGACAAGCATGTAAGTTTATAAATTTTTCTTTTTCCATAGACACAGCAGAGCTCCCAAAGCTGTCTTGACATATAGGAAATAACTTTGCAATGGCCAGAATAAAAGTCAGAAAAGCTCACAAGATTCTGAAAGTCTCTGCAAATCTCAACTGTGCATAAAAAAATATCTAGAATTAGCAGAGATGAAAGTTTGGATGGTCTACTCCATTTCTAGAGTTCATAAGCCATTATTAAGACTGCCAAAAAAAGCAACATTTCCTGTTTGCATTTTTTTCTTTTATTTTGATTTTGGTTGAATTTGGGTTTTCTGTTACAGCTCAGCTGACTTTAAACATTAAATACTTTTCAGCTCTAAGTTGCTACCCTGAAGTCATGAGACAGCTTGGCTACTATGAACCCACAACCTTGGCAAAACTAATTTGCAGAAATCAATACAAATCTTTTCTGTAACTTGCTGAAAAATAATCACCAAATTTAAGGTGTCAGAGGAAACATTTTGTTTTAGAAAAAAATAAATTGGCTTCTGTTGTCTAAGCTGTCACTGTGAAATGTTTACCAGCTTTAACTGTGCCTGCATGAGCCTGCTTCATCCCAGTTTAGAGAGGTTTCTCCAGAAAAGAAAACAATACTTACATTGCTAGAGAAACAGCATCAGGGAGCTAGCTCAGCACCAATCCCTAATGTATTCAGTGTGGATGCTCAGTCAGCTGCCAACCTCTACTTTGCAGTTGTTAACTAGTTCCTGCCAGAAAGTCACAAAACAGTCTCTATTTGAGCAAAAGCACCTGGTAACATACTAGTTTGGACCTGTGGTCCTTCTGGGGCAGTAACGGCGATTTACAGAACTACGTACTACAGTCCTTAGACCTGAATTAAAAGTTACATAACTAGCCTAAAAAGGTGTCTTCCTCCTAAACAAGCCTCTTCATCTCTTCTTCTGTCCTCAAAAACATTGGAGTACTATCCCTTTAAATTCAATCAAGTTTAACTCATGAACTACTGAAAAAGATAAATTGCTTCTACATTTCTGAACCTGAACTGAAGAGATACAGCAAGGGACCACAATGAAAGATTTTTCTATTCTGTAATTAGAAGAGGCTACAATGTTTTAATTTTTGCTGATGCTAAACTCCTTTGCAGGATATAAAAATTACTTAGACATTAAGAATGCATTCTTATTCTTTTGATTATTAAAATTATATAAGAAAGGATAAATTACAACATAATGCTAACTGCTAAGAACTAAGTGTTTCAGAATAAGAAGCTCTGTCTGCAAGTTTATGTTACTATCACACTACCAGGTAAAATTGATCTACTTTAAAAGTATGTATATTCTCTAAATTATTAAATAACTTGCAAGACATCAGGATGATCGATGAAACAGCACTATACCAATAACTTACAAAATGAATACTCAGCTACTATACTCAAAGCTATAATCTTAAAATCTCTGGCGTTATCTAGAAGATTACAAAATTTATTTTATGGTCATTGCTTTTTTCTTTAGAGTAGATATGCAAACCAATGATGACTGATGCACGACCAGCAGCTCTACATCACAGTCCTCCAGTTCAAATCTTTAATATGGAAGTCAACATGCACTGAGGCATCTGAATTTGCTTTACTGCTACAAAGAGAAAAGGCACAAGTCCCTACTGCCTCACCACTGCCTCCATCCCAGTAAAGGAGATTTGATCAGCTGATCTCTTCTGATGTACGCACCAGCTCTCCCTACTCAACACACCATATGGAAAGAAAACAAGCCTGGGTAGGTAAGTAGGAAAGTATTTACACCAAAGTCTACACTAGGAGAAGTGTTCGCCAAAGCTCTACACCCTATGGAAGGGCAGGTTAGGAGAGGAGGGAAGAAAGTTGAACGTTCATCCAGCCCCCGTGGGTTCCCAGCTCCCTGTGCCTGCCCTTAGCCTGCTCTCGCTCACACAAAGCCACAACAGCACTGAGTCTGTGTACCAGCTGCAAAAATGCCGAAATGCGCTCCAATTGATTTGGATTCATCACACTGCTGGAAGGAGGCAGAACAGAGCTGGTGAGTGGTTTCTCCTCCTCTCCTCTCATAAAACACTATGAACAGAAAGGGAGCAGAAGAGAAGCTGAACAGAAGCAGCTCCTCTCTGAGCAGCACGTCTGGCCGCCGCATGATGTACAGGGAGATCTTTCCTGTGCATGTCCAAAGCTACTGGACTTTTATAATCCTCTTAGTCACGTCTCCGTTCAACTCTTGGGTCCCAAGATTTCCCACTTTAAAAATCTTTCCTATCCGTCTGAAAAACTTGGCCTTTACACCCTTCTACTAAAACTCTGGTCTGGCCAACCTGCACAGGCAGCTATGTAAATCTTTCCTTTAACTCAGCCACTCGCATCTCCCACGCCTTACTTGGTCCAGCAGCACGCTCCCGCTAGACCCAAGCCACTACTCTGCTTGGAGTATTAACACTCCTTTAACTTGCGCAACGTAGAAAGAAGGTAGCAGGGAAGAGAGACACCAAAAGCATCCTAAGTCAGCGGGGAGCCGCAGCAGGAAGCCAACGGCACGTAACCCTTTAACACTTCCTAAGGCCCGTCTCAAACTCTCTCCTGGCTATTCAAGCCAGGCTGGAAGGTAGTGCCAACACCAGCTCTGCAGCGATACAGGAGATCCACCTTATTAAAAGATTCTTGATATCCCACTTGATACCCCATACACTTGATACCCCATAAGGCAAAAAATAAGTCTAATATTTTACGTTTCAGTTGGCTTGAATTATATTCCCAACTCAAAACACCACTATCAATACTCAGCTCTCTCTATAGAGAAAATATAGTTCTAACTAGATATATATCAATTTTCAAAAAAACTTAATTCAGATACAAATGATCTGTAAACAAAGTTTGCATCTTTCAAGTGGTAAATCACCTAAAACTACACTTAGCATCCAGTAGAATACTCTTCTAGCACTCACTTCTCCCAAACATTTACAAGAACACAGAATAAAGTTTTGTAAATTTTTATATTTAAACAAAACTTTACAATAAGCCGACCATACTTTTTTCACAGCTTAAATGATTCCTCATGTTTCAAAGACTGGAATGACTTTTTTATTTTTGCCAAATCTCTGAACAATCTAAAGATGTCACTGAAGGCCACTTAAAGCAAAAAACCTGGCTGCTGCTAAGCAACCCAGAAAACATCCTTACATGTTCAATTGTTTAGTGCATTAAAAAATTTCACACATATTGAGAATCCATGTATTCTGGATTCTAATGATGGTAATGTCTTCCACACAGAGGAAGAAAAGGAAATTCTGCAGGATAAGTTCGTATTTCAAAAAGGAGTTGCTTATAAAGGACTAAAGATTTGATCAAATTTATTCACTGTTTCTGCAGATGGAATAGATTAGAAACAGATTCTCTCTTATCCGCTATTTTACACACGCTCCAGAAGTAAATTTACTAAGGAAAACCAGCACTTATGTTTGTTTTACTAAAAAAACGTACCCAGATTCTTTTCCACTATATAAAACAATATTTAAAAAACGTATTTCATATCCAGACTCTTTAAATCAATGCTATTTTAACTGCTCTAACTGCACATAAACAAAGGCCATTTAATGTAATTTAATATGTCACCATTTTATAGCACTTCTCACTCATGGATGCACTTACATATTCAGAAAAAGTGAGACCAAGACTTATATTCTTTGAATTAGATCATGATGAAACAAAGTATTTCCAGGTTACAGTCAGGACAACATACATACGTATCCTTCATTTGAATTACATACAAATACACATACATATTTGTTATTTTAATATATCTATTACACAGAGATGTGATTTTAAAAACAGATTTTTTTTTTCCAATCAAGTGATTAACCTTTCACTCATCACTTCTTTCGTAGTGCAGTGTAATATTCTGCACAGGAACCACCTTACAAAGCTTCTGATTTAATTACACTGCAAACAGTTTGCTGAATCCCACTTTATATTCACTCAAGCAATTCAATTATCTTACCATAAAGGTCATGGGGAGTATCTTCAGAAAACATCAATCTGCTAAAGCTTTCTGTAACATAAAAATGCTTCACTGCATCAATTAATTGACCTAACATTTATTTTGGAATTATAGCTTTCATTTTTTGCATTTCTCAAGATGTTTATTCTTAAGTTACCAATCTCATATATTCAACTGCCATAAGTTTATTGCAGGCACAGTCTGAACAGAACAGCGCCAATAAAAATAGATATAATCAAAGCTCTCCATTCACACAAAGTTATTGGCAATAGGGAAAAAGGCAAATTTAGAGGTCAGCTTAAACCACTAATTCAGAGTGGCAATACAGATTCCTAAAACCACACTTTGCTTCAAATGGAAAAAAGTATCATCACTTGTAAGTAGAATTAAAAAAATATTTTTAAACAAGAAAGGAAGTGGTGATAATATAGTTAAAACTTTGGAATATATCTGGTAACCTCACCAGGAAACTTCAGAATATCAATACAACTGAAAATTTTAAAACTTTATATAGCAAGATACTAAGAGCACAGATAGCTCCTAAAACAAACTGTGTATGTGCATATTACATCAAGAAAAAAAAAATCACATAAGTATGTATTATAATGTTCAAAAGGACTGAAACAACACTTTTTAAAAAAAAAAAAACACAAAACAGGATAAATCATTGCTATTACCAATTTCTAAAAACAGGATAAATCATTACTATTACCAATTCCTACCTCCAATTACCTATTAACACTTACTTCCAGGCCAGATTTACTTGGCTTAATGCCAATTCCCAGATGTGTTATACTATAAGCCCTTTAGCTGAACTTCATTATAAAAGTGTTGCAAGTTTTCCTCTCAAGGAAGTATAACAAGAATGAAGTTTAATCAGTCGAAGCCCGTGATCTGACCTGTTGCACAAGCAGCAGAATGGCATTTTGTTTTTCTGCTAGTCATCTCATTGGTAGTAAGGGCAATGAACCTAGCTTTTACAGATACTTTGAATCAAGTAAGTGAGAAATAACACAGCCCAATTTTTTTTCATATCCATATGCAAATTATATACTTATTTCACTTGCATGATCTGGAATAAGGTTTCATTTTTTATTTCCATAGCACTCATTTTTATTTATAATTTTTGCTTTCAAAAGCTCTGTAATATTCTAATGTCTAGAGCAAAACCATCCTGTGATATTGTAACTCTTATAAACAGAGGTTATCTTTGCAAATTAAAAAGCTTTAGAGAAAGATTGAAAGACTTAAAAAAGTGACCATGCCATAGCTTCTTAAAGAAAGTGTTGGACAGGCCCACAGGAAATAAAAAAAAAAACCACCAAACAAAAAAAGAGAAATAAACCCCAAAATAGAAAACTTTCTGTGAAATAAGGGGGGAAGTACCTAAAAAAGCCACACTATTACAAAGAAATTCTTCAGCATCTACATACTGCAAGCTTCACAATAACCATATAAACACAAAGATTACTGCTTATTTTTCCTCGAAAACAATTCTTACAGGCCTGATTCGTATCACATAGTTTTAGCAGAAAATGGAACCAAAATTCCACAAAGCCTCCCAGGCCTGGCCTGCACAGAAGGTTAGCAAATGGAAAATGGACGGCTCATGCTTCATTTGCATCTACACATGTTCCCAGCAGGCAAAAAGCCAAAAGAAGCATGGGGAGTACTATTTTCTTACATTAATGTTTGAGAGAAAGCTTCTCCATACAAGTTTGTCAGCTTTTCTACATAAGGAGTCTTTTTCACAATGCTTACTGCAACCCTTACACACCAGGTGAGCACGGGAATCGCATGGGAACAGGGAATTTGAGGCCGCGTTGCAGCTGGCACCACACTGACCTCTGGGAAAAGGCTCAACAGTCAAACTGGACTGGGGAAAGAAACGCAATTTAATGGAGGTCTCGAGGCAGATCAATGGAGGATATTGCTCCTAGTCCAGTAACATTTTTATCAGGCCACATATGTGCCCCTCTAGAGACAGCATAACAGTTGAAGCATTTAACTACATACAGACATATCACTTATCAGGTGCTAACTACACCTTTGAAATATCTTCAGCTGATCACAGACTGTATGTGTCCTGGCAAATGACCTCCTCAAGCGACTACAGTGTGCTCCAATAGTCCTTAGCCTCTAATAAAATGGGTCAAATCTGATCTTTAGAGTTCTAGGGGATAGCAACCTGGGCAAATTTGGAAAAAAAAAACCCCAACAAACCACCAAAAAAACAAAACTAAGCATTAGAATTAGTAGCTTTGTTCCACAGCATGTATAAAACTGTTGATCTCAAGATGCCATATTCAAGACACAGCTTCTGGCAGCTGGCCACTTGGGAGGTAGTCAGAACGACTGGAAATCTCCTGCCTTTTAAATCAACATCTATTATTGTCTGTCTTTCCCGTCACAAGTGATACATTTATAATCATTTTTTAAAAACCCTTCACCCTTGAAAGAAAAGAAACCTAAAGAACAAGTTGTCTCCTGTTTGTTCTCACTCACATGTGCAAGGAAGAAACTTCCAGGAAGGGTAGGTTGAGCAACAAGTTTTTCCGAGGTTTATACAACAGAATCCAAGCGATAGAGATAACACGACTGTGCTCCAAACTAAGCTGCAGTGGGAAGACCTGTTTTCATAGCTTGCTAACGTGCCATCAGTAAGAACGTAAAGCTCAGTAGGACACAGCGTAAAGCATAGCATGGAGTCCATGAACTACACCACTTGAACAGTGCAGATGCTCCAACCCACAGCCAGTTCCCACTGAACCTCCAGTGAGTTTATTTAGTGACTGTAAGTGAACCCTGATGCCTCAGTTCAAGCCCGAGCAGCTAAGAAGCACACACAAGCTAACTAGAGAGAATTATATCATCCTGTGATGAGAATTTTAAAAGTTGCTTGAAGGCAGCAGAGCAGAGGTGATCATCGCATTGCCACCTGTGTCCCACTTCCCCCAGCCAGGCTGCAGGTCCCCTTCCCACCCGGGACCCTCCGGTCATGTTCCCACAGGCCAGAGCACCCCTGGCAAGACTGCAATCTGTGGCCAAAGGCAGCACCCACACACCCCTCACGTGGGCAAGAACAGGCAAACAGAAGGTGCCCACCGAGACCTGCCCTGGTAGCAGCCACCTGTCCTGGCCACCATCTTCCCGGGGGCTGCGGAGACTCAGGCACCAGCACCCTCCCCAGGCATGGGCTGCAGCTGAACCCCCGTCAGGCAGACCCAGCACTGGCATAACAGGCCGAGGGTACCTACTCAGCTAGCACGTGCACGCACGCTGCTGCCAGCCATGCAGCAAGGTCACCGCACGTCATCTCACATACCGAACCCGTGACTGCATCACTCAGGTCGGTGCAAGCAAACACAACATGAAATTTGCTGGGCACTGTCACCTGTTCTCAGTGCTTATTTAAAGCCCTGGATACATTAACACCTAATGCAGACTATCAAAAAATTTTTTTGTCAATATATATATTTAAGGAAATAAGATAGGATACAGCCTTGGCACAAGAGATGATACAAGGGTTCAAATAAAAATAAGAAGTGGGTATAAGGAAGAAGAGGTCAGCTGCCCCAACATTTTGATCCTCACTGTTCATTGTCAAACAACAGTTTGATACTGGCGGGGCCAGTGGTTAGCAACTGGTCTGTGAAACTGCATCGCACATTAAGAAAAAAAATTTGGAAACACTATAAAATGATAAACAGTAACTTGCAAGATTATGATTAGCATATACTTAGGAGCCACCATAAATTATCATGTGGTAAGTATCTAAAGAACAGCAGTAACCACATTAAACAAATAGAACAAGAATAAAAATTTTAAAAGTATTTGTGATTTTCTACCTGTTCAAGAGGACCATAGCTTAAAAATGCAAAGGTAACCTAAATATCCTTTGACTGCTCCATCAGTATTTTAAGTTTCACTGACATGACACTAAAATCATCAATAACCAGGCATAAGAAATCTGAAGTTAAAAAATACATCTAAATCCTACTAGGACTTTAAAAGGTGGAATGTACAGACTAATTTTTCCCAGCAGGTGTTTCTCACTGCCCTAGAGAAGGCAAATTGACCCCTACACTCCGTCACAATTTCTATCAACCCTGGAGTACAGTTCAGACTGCACAAGTGCTGTTACTAATACTGGTATCTGATCAAGCATTTACCTAAAAATGTATATTTATAGTCTTATTCAATATATAACATTAATAAATATTATTACAGTCCAATATTAGGTTTAGTATTTTAACTCAACAATTACAAATGCAAAATTAATGTTAAGCTTTGTAGTTAAGAATCCTTTGCTCTCCAAAAGAGACAGTGATCTCACTTCATCACTGAACACTGCAAAAACTGACAAGTCTCCAGATTTTATAGAATGTTTCCTTTTCAGAAAAAGGAAAAAAGTCATAAATGAAATTTTGCCTCTTGTCCTGTCATTAGGCACCACTGAGAAGAGTCTGGCTCCATCTGCTTATACACCCTCTTCATGAAACTTGGTTTGCAGCAGAAAAATTAAACATAATTGTGCTACTAGGCAAGTGACTTACCTATTCAGACACCTAGCATTATCTCTGCTCTGCATTTCTTTTAAACCCCTGTCCATCACATCCATTTTTTCTTGCATAGACATCACAAGTTTCCCCCCCCAGCATCCAAAACCTACATTTTTACATATGAGATAACTTGCTGAATACCCAGATTCCTCAGCCTGTATTAGCTAGAGAGATAATGGCAGAAAGATTAGAGCTCTGTTTTTTCTGAGAATTACAGTTACTCCAATAGTTCCACACATATAGTAATGTGGCAGAGGGTTGCTATCACTCATGAGAGTTCCCTCACAATATTAACGAGCATTTAACATTTTTTTTTAAATTACATATTCCTATTCCAGTAAAGAGGATATCATTCTAGACATCTTTACATAAATCAGCTATACAAGTCACTGAAACATGAAGAGCTACATTGCCCCACGCCATACAGTCATACTGATCTGAACCAGAGACATGAAAGTCTAGTCACAGACAAAAATAGATACTGAGCAGCAGTTGCAGATATGTTCAAGGAATGTTTTTAGTTGCTTAAGTCAAAATTATTTTAAAAACTACCACTGATTAAAAGGTAGCATCTTAAAGAAGAAATCCTTAAATCAAGTACTCCCTCCTTCAGGTATGAGAAGTACACACAATTCATAAGCTACCTGAACTCCAACTCATGTGTAGTCATAGTAGATTTTGTGCTCAAAGTTCATGAAAGTCACTACTGAGTCTTCACAGTAAGGGGTATTACTGGGGAAAAAAATAATTTTAAGTAAAAGCTAGTGGTTCTTCAACACAGAGATCTGAAATTAAAGAAAACTAACATGTTTCATTGTTTGACAGGCATAAAGCCAAGAGCCTGAAATAAGTACTCAAAATAGGACATATTTTCCAATGGAGGTAAAGATTACAATGTAACCAACAGGAATGTGCAAGCCAGCAATACTTAACTTAGCAGTTCATGCCAAACCATGATAGTCCGTTGTACTACTTAAAAAACACTGAAACTTGAGAAAGTGGTATTATTACAATTGTTAACAATGGAATGCAAGAACATTTTTAAACTACAAGTCACACGAATTCATTTCATATATTTATTTTTGCAGAAATAGACTATTCAGCACTTTAGGGATTTGAAAACCTGACAAAGGACTTGAGGTTTTTTTCTACTGCATGCAAGTAAAACACCAAATGTAAATGCTATTAGAAGTGTTCCAATTTCCCCAACAACTATGTCCTTGTCCAGGTTATGCTGATACATTGCAAGGAACAAAAAAAAAATTAAACCCACCAACAGAAATCTCACAATTTATTAGGAAAAAAAACAAACAAAACAAAAACATTTTTTTTCCTCTAGGAAGAGAAACTGTATTTAGGACCTACTGAAATAAAGAGCTTGAGAAGATATTTGAGTAAGAATCTGGTCGAAGAAAAGACAAGACTTCATATCTCAAAGCTCCAACAGGGACACGAGGAACTTTAAACAGAAGTATAAATCAACAGCACTCTGAGTATTTTTAACTTCAGTTGCAAGCAAGGGACACCAATTATTTGAAGGATCTCAGTACATTTAGTTTTATTATACAGATTTCTGCAACCATCACACACAAAAAAAACCCATCCAGAAAAGCAGCAATTCCTGCGTAGCCGTTTAAACATAAAAATCAAACATTAATTTAACACAGAGCTTGCATCCCCACACAGAAACCATCAGTCAGGACCATTCTATTTAAGTTACAATTGCCTATTAAGCAGCTAACTCACTCAAAATCTATTAATACATGTCTTCAGGGTCTAGCCTCTAATAAAACTATTGTTTGTAGCAAAGTGTCAGCAGAGGCCCAGGTTTCCTAGACATCATCTTTAGTACATTCAAATGCAACTGTTTTTCTTCCCCCCCTGCCCCTCCCAAACTTTGCTCATCACACTTACCAATTTGTCATTCTCTGTAGTTGAAACAAACTAGTAGAGAAGTCTAACAAAAGTATTAAGGTACACCCTCCCACATAGTTATGCATTAGTAGGGAAAACATACTTGTTAAAATACAGCAAGTTTCACCTGATGGATCAGCAAACAAAATAAATTGTTTATCATCCAAGCATCAGAACTAGGCATTGCATAAGTACAGTCAGGGTGACCTTTAGGCAAAGGAATTAATAGTTGATTTTCAGTAGATTTACAGTAAATAAGTTTCATCTAGATTGTCATGCAAAAAAAAAAAAAAAAGATTTATGTCGCTTCCTCCTAAGAAAAGTAGGACTTATTTTGGTGAAAAATTACTAGTTGAGCATTTTTCTAACTCTCTATGACAGGCAAAGAGCACCGAAACTGAGGGAGCAGGACAGGGGAGTGCTGACCCAACACTGCGATGACAGGAGGGAGAGCTACGCAAAGGGACTCAAATGAGCTGCTTGTACTGACTGTTCACACTAAATTTGAATTAGAGTACTTTTCTCCTTACTGCCTGAAAAATAAGTGATCCTTTATTATTTTTAGAAATCAAGTCCACATTATGTAAATTAAAACTGACATAATTCCTGTAAATTCTGACCTACTGCAGTTAGCATATGAAGGCACTAATAACAGCAAGTACTAAGCCAGCGCAGGGCACTGCTGTTTTCCAAGATTCCCATCTCAGTATCAACACAAATTGCTCTGGAAGATGAGCTCAACAGCAAACAGGGTGTTTGTGGTGCCCAGTACTCTTCAGTGTCCTGAGCATGTAGGTCTGTGCTTTTCTTCATGTGTTTGGTTATCAATAACCAAGACAAATGCTGAATTACCTCACAAGAGAAAAAAAAACACAAAACCACCCATAAAAAAGTCTCTAGATCCACAAGTTTAAATTACCCCAAAGAGTTCCCAAACTGAAAAATGATGAATAAAAAACCCAAAACAGAACAGAGAAAAGTTTAAAAAAAAAGTGTACCTGTTAGAATTCAAGAGCCATATGTAGTAAGGCATCCACACCACTGCTAGAGTTAAGACTCCTCTTAAAAAACAATTATGTGGATTATTTATTTTTTTACCCGAGTACTGTTGTATGATGGTGTATTATAAAGTCACACAGTATTTAAGGATGTGCTGTACATACATACCATCAAAACCCTCAACATCTGATAAAGAACATGACATAGAAAAAGGATTACCTGAAATCCAAGACATGTTTAACACTTTGTAGACAAGAATAAGACCATGCAAGAGAAAAAGGCAGTGGTGTTTTGTTTTTTAAGGTGCATGGCCAACTTGTCTAAGTCTATTGATGGCTATGACATTAGCTGTAGATTATACTTTCTGGAAAGCTTTTCTAAGTTTAATGTTTTGCATTTTTGTAATAATACTCAGCTGCTATGGTAACAGGCACTCAAACATTCACTAAATCATTCCACAGTATTAAGTCACCCTAGCATTCACCAGAATTAAGTGCAGAGCAACTATAATTAATAGGGCTACATGAAATACCATCTTCTGTCACTGCTGAAAAGAACAGCTGATCAGTTTTATTCAAATTTGAATCTGTCATGCAATAAAAGTTTATTCTGAAGATATTTGTTCACCAACAAATTCTGATGAAGGCATGCAGCAGCATAAGATAGCTTACACTCCACTGCAAAGACTGAGGTTTGTTTATGGAACATTATTGTCGTCACCTATAAGGAAGTAGTAAAATAGTCAATACAAAACAGTTAGACACAACAAGAATATAACTATTTTTATGTTCAAGGTTTTTACCACAGCTTTTGCATTTTCTGATATTCCAAACAGAAAAAGCAAAGCTATTTGAGAAACTCCCTCTACCTTTCATGTAACATATTTAACTTAAGGCTATTCAAAACCAAACTTCTAAAACAATTATTTCAAAGTAGAAAAAAAAATACCAGTAGTAGTCTCACATCTATTAATATAGATATTGAGTCTGACACCTCAATTCAGATTTGGTTCCTGTTTAGATACAACTGGTAGCAAACTAGCCACATCAATTCTTTTTTGAAAGAGAGTTACCCAGTGTCTTGCCACAGCACTTACTCCAGCTGCGGACTCTCTATCTGATGGTGACGTACCCCAGTCCCACCAGTCTGCTATGCTCCAGTGAGTCCCACTGAAGTCAGTGCTGTCCCCCAAGAAACTATCCACAAAATATCAAGCACAGCAAAGCTGAAAATAAACATGACAAAAACACATAGGAAATTCAGCACCGTAATCACAGAATGTAACAGAAGCACCAAGCCAAACACTGAACTTCACATACTTCCTACCCCGATTGTTTTTTTTTACATTTCATCATTAGTACAGAAAACAACAGATGTTAACCAGCAAAAAAAAATAAGGGATCCTCGAGCAAGAATGAGAACATTTCCCAACAGGTTTCTTCAACAGATGCTGTTTCAAACTTGGCTTTAAAGACAACTGAACTAAAGATAACCTATTCTCACTTTCCCATAATATAAGAAAGCTATGGTGAACACAAGAAGAAATCATACATTTTTAAGTAATTTAAAAAGTAACTTACACAAGTGTAAACATGCTCACTAGCAGCTGGTAAAAGCAACAGAAGGGCCTTTAAACATCTAATACGAACAAGAAGCTGTCTTTACACCATCTTGAATTAAAAAAGGTAAAAATTTGGTTAACATTTGGAAATCAGAAATTTGGTCATCATCACTTAGACTACAGAGCTGCTTCCTTTACATGATGCAATTTCTGCGTATTTTAAGAACTTCCAGTCAAGGATCTGGTATTAGAAGCCATAGGAAACATGACCCTATGAATTGTCTAACAAAAGTTAGTTTCTGGAGATGGCACACTGCTTGCTTTCTATTGTTCCTTTCCTACTAGGGGGAGTCAAAGTTTCCACTCCCAAAAGATGACCACACACACACACACAAAAAGTGTGTGGGGGGAGGACGTTAAAAAATAAAATCAACTTTGGCTTGTAATCAGCAGTATAATTGCCTCTGAATTTCTGGGTACCAGTTACAGATCCTGCTTCGTGATGCTCTGACATGCTGGCAGAGCCACTTGCTGCTTGAGGTATTCTCCTACAAAAAAAGGATAAGTACAACTTATCTTGTAGAAAGTCAAGAGATGAAATAAAAACTTGTAAAGTACGTAGAGGAAATGGAATGACAGCAATAACTTTTAATAAACTATTCAGTTTTCTGACAAAGAACTATTATGTTTGCCTCATGTTTCCTAATAAGCAGTTTTTCATCACCAATAAACCAGAAAGCTTGTGTTTTCACACATCACTTATTACTGAGTCCAACGCATACTTTTCTTCACAAAAAGGATAACTATCTGATGCAAAAATGCCTCAAATCACCTGAAGCATGGGTATTCTAGACTGGACATAGAGCAATCTCTCATCAAAAAGCAGGCAGCATTCCGTTTGCATTTACTCACTGTACTCTATCAATCACAGACTTTTTACTACACTCTTATGAGGATAAGAAAAAAGTTAAAAATGAGCAAACAAGAAAAATCACATTTTGACACTGGCTACTGGATGACACAACCTATACAGTATTTGGATTCTGCCTAGGAGTTTTGTTTACCCTCGCATGCTTACTACCTCAGGCAGTAGAAGGAAGGACTGTGTGTGGGATGAGATAATGGAAATTTATTTTGGTACTAGAGGAAAATGTGAAGGCAACCTTCAATCTTCTTACAGAACTTTGTAACTTTTGACCCTTTTTCTTACCACCTCATACACAGAAATACTTTTTCT
The DNA here is from genome assembly GCA_013400195.1 of Aramus guarauna. NCBI lineage: Eukaryota > Metazoa > Chordata > Aves > Gruiformes > Aramidae > Aramus > Aramus guarauna. The sequence continues at coordinate 1,144,907 of VXBL01000835.1, read as the reverse complement.
TTTCAATACCCACATGTTTTCGGTTTTAAGACCCTTTTGATGAGCACATCTTTATAAATAGTTGTTGCTGCTTATGAGACTTCTGTTTCCCTGAATTCCTTTCTCTTTACTGCATTACATAATGAGATTTTTCTACTAGGACTAAAGTATTACCTGATTAAAGATTAACTCACCCCCAGGAGAGAGAATCTCAATTAAAAAAAATTCCAATCATTGCAGTCACCAAGTCAAACCGCAGCTCTTCAGTGACCAACCCAACTCACCCGCTCCCGTCCCTCTGCGAGCTCCAGCAGCCTCCCATCACTAGAGGGGCCAGGCGCTGACAGAGGATGGTCAGGCAGCGAGCACCTATGGCTTCCAGTAAGTGAATGAAACGGCTCCCATCTCACACGCCACGTAAACAATAGTGAAATGTTTGTCGGAGGGTTATTTGTTTTGAAAATGTACATAACTGCATGAGTTACCCTGTTAAGTGTAACATTAAGTGTTTACAAAACAGTAGTCCCAGGGGCCCTCCAAACCACCACCATACCTCCTTGTTGATCCAAACATGTCCTAATATTCCACAACGTAAGACCTGAAACTCACCTCTGTTCTCATAAGCTGTTCAGATCAGGCAGCAGGGAACACCCCAGGGTAATTACCCCACTCAGCAACGTCCTCAGCTGGTTTAAATCTATTTATCTGATCTTTAGCAACAAAACCAGCAATTGCTACTCCTGTACTATTTTGTCAGAAGCTGCCTACGTAACCTCCACTGAGAGTTAGATAATTCAAAACATACTGGGACAAAATATGTCGCCTCAAAGAAAAAAAAAAGTGAAACAAAATAAAAAGAAGGAAAGCAGAGCGAGTCCTGAGGCAGCGGGGGCCGCTGTCTGCTCTCCGCGAGCCTTCCCCGCTCCTCCGGCCGGGACACCCGGCTTCAGGGGCTCCCTGCCCGCTACGCGGCGGCCTCGGCTGTTCCTCGAAAGCCGAGAGCCTGAACCACCCTGCCAGAGCGGGGATATTATGTTTTAAAGAGGGATTTGTGAGAGACCTCGACCTCCAAAAGCCGCAGCCTCTCAGCGCGCCGGCTGCCGCTGCGGGAGGAGCCCCGGCGGGGCTGGGCACCGGCGCCACCCGCGACGCCGGGGCCGGCCCGGTCCTAAGCGACATCTGACGACCGGGGGGGTGCCCCCGCCAGCCGGGCCATGACGCTCGGCTCCGCTCCGGAGGGGGGAGAACAACGAGCCTCCTCCCCTCGCCCCGCGCAGCCCCGGCCGGGGAGGCCACGACGGCGCCCGGGAGTTCGGGACCGCCCGCGGGCCTCCCGCCGCCCCAGGGCCGCGGCCAGCGGCCGCCCCTCTGCGGCGCCGGAGGGGCTGACAGGAGGATCCCCGGCCCGGCGTCTCCTGCCTTCTCCGCCGGGCCGGGGACGCGGCCCCCTTCCCTCCCGGGCCACCGCCGCCCCGCGCCC